>JAOUZG010025633.1:178437-203823 GCA_026289955.1 Argiope argentata
TTTTATTCATTAAGCTCTTTTATTTTTACATTTTGGGTAGTTTCAGCGAGATATATTTTCTTGAAACCGATATCTTCCAAAAAAATTTAACATCAAATTTTATTCATTAAGCTATTTTATTTTTACATTTTGGGTAGTTTCAGCGAGACATATTTTCTTGGAACCGATATCTTCCAAAAAATGACAGAATGCTACAAATTTGATGTAAATACCGCATTCCAAATATCTTCTGCTTACCTCAAAAGGTTTTTGAGTTATTATATTCACAGATAACTAAATATGATTGAAAAAAATGTGCTGTTTGGATTTAAAGGGGATCTGAACCTAGGAAATTTATCAAACTGTACTTTTGAGGACATAAATTTTCTCTGTGATTCCTTTGTAGTGAATCCCTGTCATAAATAAATTATACCTATCATAACTCGTATATATCTATCATAAAACACTTATATCTACCATGAACATATAAATCATATCAGATATCTGTAAACATCAGACTCCGTCGAGGCTGTGTGTGACGTAATTGCCACGTCACTCATCATCCGAGTCTTAACTCGCGAAGTTTCTGAAAAGGTTAATATCTCTGTTTCTCTTCAGAACTGTCTCTCTCACTGCCATGGTAAAGCGCTTAGTAAAAATCAAATGTTTAATTTTTTAAAATTAAATTGTAAATAAAATAATTTTTTTAAAACGTTAAAATAATTGGAGTTCCAACAAAGTACTCGCAACCTTAATTATGACAACTTCATATTTTAGAAAAAAAAATCTCAATTTATTACACAAATATTCTAAGGACCAAGTATTCGAATTTATATTTCATTGGGAATACATGTAATACTTTTTATTCATTAAAATAAATTTATTACTCATATCGATATTTATCACGGATGGGATGCTTTAGATATTTTCTTATAGTTTATTAAAAATTTATTATTTCATTTGACACAGTTCTTGGAAAAATGCATAGTAACCACTTTATGTTATCCTTTAAATTACATATGTTAATTCCAATCACTTGCCAGTATTCCCGTTGATTTTCCATTAGATAAATTCGACCATAAGTTCAATAACCGCACCTTCAGTCAAGCGTTGAATATATTTCGTGCTCAAAATACCTGTCATAAAATTACAGCGACAGAAATATTTGCTGAGCGGAACAACCGAAGGGTGAATACGAGTGTTAGGTGTAGTTAACATTTGGCTCTAGTCATTTCATGTCTACCAATTATTTATAAGCGCATTTTCCGATTTTAAACATCAAAATAAAGATTTTGCCTTTGAATTTTTTATGGATATATTAGTTGATTAAAATGAGTTTAACTAAAGATTGTTCTAGGAAACGTACTTTTGTTAGTATATTAAAAGAGACGTTTTTTTTGTTGTTGTGACTAATGGCACTTGCCTTGGACAAGCTTCCGCTGATACGATCAGCAGATTTTTTAAGCCTAAGAAATGCCTCTCTTTGTTTTACAAGTAGAGCCATCTAGGGCCAAGAGTACGACTTAGCTACACGCACCTCACAACCCTTTTTAAGGGGCGGACTACATTCATGCAAATTCATTCATACATCTTTAATTTAAACCTGGAACAGAGAACGACCACCTCTGACACAGTACCCCCAGTGATGTTACTCTCGATATGGAGGACTTTGTGACCACGAACAGATTTAACGAGCGCCAATCGCCACACACTCGGGGAATCTTTTGGCCGGTGAACTTCGCACCCGTAACCTAAGGAGTACGAGTCCAACGCTCTACCAACCAGGTCATCCCGGCCCAAAAGATGATTTTTCTAAACAAAGACTATCTATTGCAACTCTTAGATAAATTTCTGCCAGCTTTTTGGCACAGAGGTAGCGCGTCTTTCTCTTGTTCTGGGAGTCCCGGGTAGGGCATGGTTGTTCTTCTGTGTGCTATCTGTTAGATGTGTGATTGTGTCCCCCTGTAAAAATGGGTTGTGCTAGGAAATGTGGTGAGTGTGTAATTAAGTCGTACTCTTGGCCCTAATTGGCACTACTTCAAAACAAACAAATAAGGGATGCTCCTTTTGGCTTAAATCTGCTGCTGTATCAGCGGGGGGCTTGTCCATAGGCAAGTGCCGTAAGTAACAACAACAACAAATAAATTCCTATAGGAAGACTCTACCCATTGGAATAGTTCTCATGACATCCTCAAAGCCTAATTATGCATTCCATTCTATGGAACATCGACACTCCTCCACATACCATGCAGGAATTTTATTTTCTATTTCTAATTAGCTCCCTAATGTGCTTTTGAATTAAAATTATGAACTACTCGATTTCGAATTGTACATAATTATTATTGGTTGGGCCTGGTTGGTAGGACGTTGGACTCGTACTCCCTAGGTTGCGAGTTCGAAACTCACCCGCCAAAAGATTCCCCGAGTGTGTGGCGACTGTCGCTCGTTAAATCTGTTCGTGGTCGCAGAGTCCTTCGTATCGAGAGTAATATCACTGGGGGTGCTGGGTCAGAGGTGACCATTCTCTGTTCCAGGTTTAATTCCCGATCTGAGATGAATGAAAGAATTTGCATGAATGGAGCCCGCTCCCTAAAAAGGGTTGTGACGGGTGTGTAGCTAAGTTGTTCACTTGGCCTAGATGGCGCTACTTGTAAAACAAAGAGACGCTTTCTTAGGTTTAAAATCTGCTGATCGTATCAGCGGAGAATACCATGGCAAGTGCCATTAGTCGCAACACAACAACATTATCGTTATTTCGAATCTTTAATATTGCATTCAACTAATTTGACAGTAAGAAAATTTAAAAATATTTTTAAGGAACGCTGAAGGCATATCCGGTCACAGATCTCTTACTTTCGTTCTGAACATGCATACAAAAAAATCAATTTTCTAGAAAGTACAAGAACTACGGTGATATCTCTATCAAGAGATTACTTTTCTATGCTAGAATTTAAAGCACTTCTATAAAAATCTGCAATTTATCGGGGTGTGGAGAGTCATAAGAAAGCGATTACACGGCAGTTGGTCATCGCTTGAAATGAGCTCTCTTGTTTTGCACTTTGGATCCAATTACTCTTCTTTCTATTTGTGTTGTGCACTTTGCTATGTTTTGTTAGTATTATGTGCTTAGTGTTTTTCATTGAATAAAACATATCTTTTCATTATCTAGTTTGTCGAACTCTCCCCCTAACTATAAACCATAGGGATGATTTCCATAATAGTGGCTTTAAGTATTTTCTAAAATATACAGTTAGAATATTTTCCAAATGTTTTAACCAGTTAATCAATTGACTGAAATAAACTTGGATTTTGTAAATATGCCCTTGTTATTTATGACACTTGCCATGGACAACGGCCTTCTGCTGGTACAGCAGCAGACTTAAGCCGAAAAGAGCATCTCCTGTTTTTGAAGTAGCGCCAACTAGGGCCAAGAGAACGACTTAGCTACACAGACTCACTACATTTGCTTGCACATACCCTTTATAGAGGGAGGCACAGTTAACATCTCACAGATAGCACACCGAATAACAACCATGCTTGAACTGGCACTCGAACCTGTGACTCCCAGAACACGAGGAAGACGCGCTACCTCTGTGCCAGAAAGCCGGCTGTAAATATGTGACCTCAATAATGTAAAAAAATGATTATATGATTTCGCAGTATTTTATGTAATGAAATATAAATAATTTAAGAAATAAAAACTAATTACATCGAGGAAATTTTTATTTTGGAATACTCTAATAAAAATATATTTTCAAAAACTATTTTTATTAAATATGTTTCTGCGGTTACATACCCTGTAAATTAACAAAAGTTTAAAACTACTTAAAAATTCGTGAAAAAAAAGTATTCATCGATTAAAAGATTATAAATTTTTTTCTCAATTCTTATTTATGGAAATGATATTAAATATATTCGAAATCTTAATTATAATCCACAATTTTTACCCAAATATTATAAATTTGTTTATATTCCTACGTATTCCCCATTTATGAAACCAAACGAGACGCTCGTTAAATTATTCCCATAATGACCTCTGTTAGAACTAATGAAGAGCACAAGTTCGACCGTATTTCCAAACATTTCATGGTTGCTACTACATCAAGGGGATGCTCAAATACGGATGGTGTTGGCAGACATGAATAGTTAAAGGATTGAGGGCAGTTTGAAAAGGCGGAATGAAGTCTTCTAATATCTGTTTCAAATTTCCGGACACGTGACGAGGGCACAGATGCTTGGTTGAAGCATCAATCTGCTATTCATGCTCTAAGGAATGGCGGCGACCGGAAGTATAGATCAGGTATGTCAAAGATCTAGAATATATTATGAAGAAATGTTTTAAGGTTTCTGTCTGGAATTTGTGTTGAAATTAAGCGTTTGAATATGCTTCGTTATAGGTTTTTAAGTACAGCAATTTATTAGTTGAATTTAAATTTATATCTCTCTATTACTAATAGAGGGAATATGTAGATCTGTATACTTGCACTCAATAAGAAAGACCGTTCGTTATGTGTCAGAATTAAGCGTTTTAAGATGCCATATTATAATATTGCAGTTAATTAGTGGAATTGAAATTTATATCTCTCTCTATTACTAATAGGGGGAATTTGTGGACCTGTATACTTGCACTCAACAAGAAATATCATTTATTATGTGTTAAAATTAAGAGTTTTAAGATGCTGTGCTATGGGTTTTCAAATATTGCAATTAATTAGTTGAATTGAAATTTATATATATCGCTATTACTAATAGGGGGAATTTGTGGATCTGTATTTTTTGCATTTAATAGGAAAGACAGTTTATTATGTATATTTGCAATCGATAAAAAAAATACCGATTATTATGTATTAAAATTAAGCGTTTTAAGATGCTGTATCATAGGTTTTTAAATACATCCATTAATTAGTTGAATTGAATTTATATATCTATATTACTAATAGGAAAAATGTGTGGATCTGTCTATTTGCACTTAATAAGAAAGACCGTTTTCTGTGCTCTAAAATTAAGCACTTTAAGATGCTATATCATAGGTTTTTAAATATTGCAGTTAATTAGTTGGATTGAAATTTATATATCTGTATTACTAATAGGGGGAATGTGTGGATCTGTATATTTGCACTCTTTAAGAAAGACCGTTTATATTAAATTTTTCGTCAGTTTTCTGTCATAGCTTGAAAATATTATAATACAATGGCTTTTACGCTATTTTAAAGTTCAAAAATCATTATATCATCTTAGTTTTAATGCAATAATTTCTTGAATTTAAAAATCTTTCAAAAATAAATTTTTTCAAAATTTTCAGAAAAATATTTTATTTTGATGACATTTAAATAATTTTTCCTTTCATTTGGTTTATCAAATATTTTAATGTGTTATTTTACTCTGTGGTTGAAAGTTTAGAAAAAATATCTTATTTATTAACCGCTTCATTTACGCTAAAAATAAAACCCAGTTTACTATCTCAGGAAAGAAAATTTGCAATAAGAAAACTAATTAACAAGGTAATTATCTTTTTAATGGTACTGTAATGTCATGGGATTCGACTCTATTAAGAAGATACATGTGTGTAATATGAAAGGAGTAATGTTGATAGAATAATATGGCTTTTAATGTCTAACTATAATTTGAAGTTTAAATTTTTTACTGAGGTAATCAAAGATTTGAAGCTGTACATCAAATAATTAATCAAAATCAAATATTTTCAAAATTTGCTAAGAAACAATTGTTCACCAGAAGAGTAATTGAAAGACATAATTAATAATAAAAAATATTCCATTCTCTAAATTTTTATAGTTGTTTATAAAATAAAACAAGCATTTAGCCGTGGTTCAGATTTATAATACTTTATTGAGTGATATAAGATCCAGAATTTGCGACCCATGAAGTTAGCTGATTATTGCGTTTTCACTTGTTCTGGAAACATGATTTGAAAACCATATTGTTGTTATTGCTACTTATGACACTTGCCATAGACAAGTCCACTGACGAAGCCAGCGATTTTTGCCAAGTTTGTGCAGGGTTGAGCTTCTTAGGGTAAAGGCACTTGAGCACCCGAGTGTAGAAGCCTGACTTCTAGCTCATTTTGAAGATGATACTCATGCACTTGCTTGCACAACCTGGTTTTACAAGGGGGGGGGGAGGTCTTTTTCCCACATCTTACATGTAGAACAAAGGATAAAGAACAATAATGCCCGAAAAATATGTTATAATAAAGGTAAATAGAGTGCGAATTTGAGCAGAATATTTTTAAAATAAGGAACTTTATGAAGTCCATTTAACATTTTTGCAACCCTCAGAAGAGTAAGAAATTAAATTCAACGATATATAGGTGATTATTGTAAGCATATTTTATTTACAACTTCTTTTATCTTGTAGCAACAGCTTGATGTATTTTTGTTTTATGTTGTGATTTTAGAGATTCTCTTAGAGTACGCTACTGATAACTGACGAGTGCATTTTCGAAACTTGAATAAACCTTTTTTTATATTAATTAACTCTCAATATTTCATTTAATCTCTAAGGAAAATTTTGAGTAGCCAACATTATGTTATAAAAAATTGATACAATAAGTGTTTATGTCACAAACACCTACAAATAATTCTAAAAACAACTAATCGTCTGTAGCAACAGGTTGGTTCTCCAATGATTATTGGTTTGATTAAATTTCAGAGAAATAGTTTTTCAGGTTGCCAGGGATTCAGGTTCTATTTTAGAAGTCTTGAACAGACATCCAAGGAATGTGTTTACCTCTACGGATTCCATTTAGTTGCTTAAAATTGCAACTATCAGTAGGTTAAGAAAATAAAATTCTGTAGTCAATTAGTGCTTGTATTTTAAGCTCATGATACTCTTAGCGCTTATGTTATAAAATGTACAAATAATTCCGTTGTTATTGATGGCACTAGCCATGGACAAGCTTCGCCGAGGCATCAGCGAGTTTTAAGCCGAGAGGAGCGTTGAAGCAGCGCCAACTAAAGCAAAGAGTACAATTTAGCTTCTTTCTCGTCACACTCACTTGCACATCCTCTTTTTACAGGGGGGGGGCACATTCACACACCTCACAGATAGAACACAGAAGAGCAACCATGCCCGAACCGGGACTCGAATTCGGGACGCCCAGCTCTTGGGAAAGACGCGCTATCCCTATGCCAGGACGGTGGCACAAAAAATTCAAAAAATCACTAACCGCCTTTGGTTTTCCAAGGGATATTGGATATATTAATTTTCAGTTGAATCGTCCTGTCAGACTATCAGGGAATAAAGGTGTTCTATTTTTGGTAGTATTATGTTTATATTATGTTCATTGTGTACATGAATCTTTTTTTTAAAGAAAGCCGGTCCAACGACATCATATTTCTTTTAAAAATGCAAATGCTCGATTCATCTTTCGTGGTACTATAACTGTATCTTTTTTTAAAAAAATCAATTTGTAAATGCACCTATATATATTTACAAAATGATTTTTTAAAAAAATATGCGGTTATAGTACCACGAAAGATGAAGATAGATGAATCAAACGTTTCAAATATATGGGCCGGGATCGCCTGGTTAGTAGAGCGTTGGACTAGTACTCCTTAGGTTGCGAGTTTGAAACTCACCGGCCAAAAGATTCCCCGAGTATATGCTCCTCAAGAATATATATTCTCCGAGTATATACTCATCGGGCAAAAGATTCCCCGAGTATATGATGACTGGCGCTCCTTACATCTGTTCATGGTCGCAAAGTCCTCCATGACGAGAGTAATACCACTGGGGGTACTGGGTCAGAGGAGATTGATCTCTGTTCCAGGTCTAAATTAAGATCTGAGATGAATGAATGAATATGCATGAATGTAGTCCGCCCCCTAAAAAGGGTTGTGAGGTGTGTGTAGCTAAGTCGTACTCTTGACCCTAGATGGCGCTACTTGTAAAACAAAGAGACGCATTTCTTAGGCTTAAAATCTGCTGATCGTATCAGCGGGGGCTTGTCCAAGACAAGTGCCATTAGTTACAACACAACACATATATATAGGATCCTTCTACCTTTGCTTTCAACACCGGGAAAAAATGATAAATGTTTTGGACAATGAAAATTGTTTGATTCTTAAGGTGCTAATGTATTTTTTTCATAAAAATTCATCAAACATTTTGGTAATTCAGGGAAACTTTTTAAAGCAGTAGCATTAAAAAGACAATTCAAACTTTTTTTTAAACGGTGCAATTTTTTTTTGAGCAGCAATATTTTTGGTCGTTATCGCGTAAAAATATCAAAATACTGCTAATTTTTTAATTATTTGTAATAAAAAATAAAAAATCTAAAATAAAAAAAATCCGAGGTGCATATTTTTTGTTCGTCAAGATGTATAAAGTCAAATTCTATAGCTGTAGATATGATTATATGACCTGTAGAATGGCAATATATATACATATTCATATTTGTTTCTAGAAGTAATTAGAAAAATTGGAAAGGAAATTACCATGTACCGTAATTTGACAGACTGAATTTTGAAATTGAAACAGTTATTATAAATAAAATAACTATAATTTATGAATTTAAAAAAATGTAAGAAATGAAAAATTCTGTCTCCAATAAGATAATACAGAATAAAAGGAAATTACAGAATTGAATATACAAACTATGCTAGTAGCAATCAAAGAATTACATATGGAAAAATGAATATCATCATTTCAAAATAATTTGCACAATAATGCGGATGTTTGAAGAAAATTATTTTGATTAATAATTAATATGGTTTCTATTTTGTCAAAAAATCCAAACATTCAAAATTGATTTAATAAATTTCATTCTACTTGCGTCTTCCTCGTGTTCTGTGAGTCCCGGGTTCGAGTCCGGGGTTGGTATGGTTGTTCTTCTGTGTTCTATCTGGGAGATGTGTGAATGTGCCCCCCACCCCCTGTAAAAAGGGGCTGTGCAAGCGGATGTGTGTGGGATTCATCCTCATATGAGCTGGAAGTCAGACTTCTGCCTTCGGATGCTCAGGGGTCCATACCCTCAGAAGCTACTGCACCCCTCTTTACGTGGTAAAAAGCGGACACGACATCATCATCATTCTTCTTGTGAAAAATTCTTTCATAATTTTATTTCAAGATTTTTTTTTAATTGGATGCTTTTTTTCAAAACTGTTCGTATTACATTTGAAGTGCATATTTTTTTTTCTAATATTGTCTCCTGGAGTCCACAAAATACTTAAAAAGTTAACAAAAGGATTTATGTTGCCTGCAATGCAAAGCAAAGTAATCGATCAAAATATGTATCAAAAGGAATATAAGGATCACAGGTGCAATTATTTGTTTCCCTGTTTTAGAAAAATGGGACCAACTGCGATTCAGAGTTTAAATTTAGGAACCTTCTATTTACAAATTATTGCTTTTTTTTTGTAGAATACTGCGTATAGTATTTTCGTATATTTAAAAGTAAAATAAATTTTCAATAAGTTCATTGAAGAAATCTATTTAACAAACTATTCATTTTAAACAATTAAATTTAACCATAAATAAAAATATATGTATATATTTTTTGTAATATAAATGCAATCTTTATAAAATGTAAAAAAATGTTTTAACATTATTTTTTAATACTATCTACGTTTCGCACGACATCATCATGCATTACTTAAGCGTCTATGATATATTTTCGGAAACTTTATAAAAAATTTAGTTTTAAAACTTTAACTTATTTATTTCCGCCATCTTTCTCAAAAGGATGCAGCGTTCACTTTTAACCCTTCGCACACCGATGGTGCCTCTGATGCACTATTCAAGACGGTGCATCATTTTGACATTTTATTTATTTATTTTTCAAATTTAATTGTTGAAAATGCCTACATAATGGTTAAGAGATGTAGATTAATTTTTCAAAGAAATTCGACGCAAAAGAATTATGTATATTTATTTTTAATAGCAATAAACAAATCTTTGTATTAGGTGAATAATTTTGCATCTAATTATTTTTCGAAGTGAGAAGGGTTAATTGTTACTTTTATTTCCATGAGAGAGTTTCTGATTTTCAATAAAAATATCAATAATCTATTTAGTCGTATTCTAATTATTATGCTTAAAAATTGTTGTAAGGATTAAAAAAATGTTTTGATTTTTTAGATCTAAATTTTGTTTTTAATTTTACTTGCTCCGATTCTGTTACAATACAATTTGGTAACTGGTTTTCACAAATCACTTTGAAATATGCTAGAAAATATGTATTTCTGAGTTCTCACTCAAAATGTACTATTTTAATATTTTTAGTATTTAACCCCTAGACATACGAATTTATTGAATTTTCTAATTAGATGACCTATTCTATTTTGGTAATTTATTATTAATTTGATTTTTTAAAATAATATACGGAGCATATTTAAGCGTTTCGAATTGATGATTTCGACTGTAGCTTAGTTGCAGACTTGAAACTAAAAATTCAGTAATTCGATGCACGTGTCACTCGTCATTGTAAGCGAAGGAGTTAAACAATTATTCGTTTCATCGAGTTAAATTTTGATATCAAAAGACTCAAGTTTCTGTTAGTAAACTGAAGAAAAAGTGATTTTAAAAATCCGAGAGAATATAATAGTTTATAATTTAAAAAGAAAAGAAGAGAAAAAGGAAAAGTGTTTTTTTATAGCTTCATATATAAATAATTTGAAATCTAAGCTTCTAAAATTTTTATTCCAAATGTTTTTGAATATTATTTTCCCATATTTCATTTGAATATATGAAAATTTTACTTTGAACTGGACAACAGAATTTTCATAATAAGATTATTTTTAATTAGAATTAATAATCATTTTCCTAATTTCTTCCTATTTCAAGAAGTTAGTATATACTTGTTATTGCTTTATTTTAAATGGATTAAAAATATATTTTACGACTTTTATGATGAGTATTGTTAGACGTGTGACCATCAAACTGTAATAAGAACATGAAGAAAAATAAAACAGTTTTTTCATTTTAAATCATTGTTATACAGTGTAAAAATATTGCTTTTGAGAGCTTTTAAATTTTCTGTAATAATCATAAAAGTTTCATCCATTTTTATAGGACTCAATTTTTTAAAAATCTTGAACTATTTGTATTTATGTCACTTAGAAGATAAATAAAATTATCTTTTTAATTAAGTTGTTGGTTGTTAACCCCTTAACCAGTTTACCCGTACGCGCATCGATTTATCGGATTTTGATAGTTGTAAAGAAAAAATAAATCATTCATAACAATTATAATTTAATAGTAAAATGACTTCTAATACGTAGATAAGGCAAGTATCCCGTGGATTTCCATTTGAATCAAAATAAGAAAATATTCCCAAAATAGAAGGTGTCATCTTATTAGATAGTAATGAAAATCAACCGGTTAAGGGGTTAATACATAAATAAATAATTGATTTCAATTTTTTTCGTAAATAGTCAAGGTCTTTAAAGCAATTCCAAATTAGTTTTTAAAACATATTTTATGACGTAATATTATATTAGAAATGTATTAAGAAAGAAAATAATTGGAGTTTTGTTATCTTAATTTGTTTGATTAGATAAAATATTTCAAGACATAAATAAACATCTTCCTTCACCTTTCTTTTAGAATTCATGGTTTAATTAGTCATTTTAAGGAAATGAGTGTTTAAACAACACTCAGTACAAAACAAATATTTAGAAGTCATTTAAAAGCATCCTCAAATTATTCTTAATTTTTAATACTGTTCAGAAATAGCGAAATTTTGCTGTTACTTTAATGAATTTCTGAAGGTCATGTTTTCTTTTGTCTTCTTTGGTAAAAACATTTTCGATTTGTTAATTAACTGTCAAAATAATGAGTCCTTTAAAGTTAAACTTTTTAATTGATGCTTTTTTTCAAAAATCATTAGCTTTGTTTCCAATACAATTTTTCCAAATACTTAAATATTAAGATTGATTAAGTGTTGATAACTTTTTCTTAAAAATCACCAAATAATAGTTATTATTTGAAAAAAAAATCGCTCATTGATAATAATCGCAATACTGAATGATGCGTACTTTTCATAAAAGCAATATTCCACTATAAAACTTTTTTTGTTCATTTATTTATGAATGTTTTTGCCTAAGGGCGGACTAAAATAATAAAACTATCAAAAAAAGATTAAATTTGAGCATGATATGCAGATTGCGCCTGGGGAATTGTCTACATTTCCTTTATAAAAAAATAATAAATGTCGGATTCTAACCAAATCTTCCAAAAATATTAGACTTTTCAGAGAGCGGGGTTTTAGTGGCGTGGTGTCTAAGGGTCTAGGGTATTTACAGGTTCAGTTTGAAAACTAAGATAAAGTAATGCAAACGAAGGATGAAGAAACTTTTTTTAAAAAATAAAAGAATTTATTTAGAGTTAAAGGGAAAAATTTACAGAGGGGAGTATTTTCAAGGAAATATTAATATTAAATGGATTAAAACATGGAGATATTAAACAAACAGAAAATTAGATTATTTCCTCTAGGAGGACGTTAGAAGTAACAAAAGCATTACGTGACTGAAAACATATTACCGCGTAGCTTTGCGAGCGGGAAACGCTGACGCGTGAACACGTCCTTATCCTACGGTTGTTAATGGGCCTCTGCCTAATTATAAATTGTGATAGTTTTTCAAAAGCTCGATAGATGGCGTTGTTCTGAAATGTTGTATTAGTTAAAATTATCGTCCTCTGGGAAATGATCTAATTTTTTACAATTCTAGATTTGAATTACGTCTACCATTGGACGGTGATAAAAAAATGAAAGCTGAAGTGATGGTTAAATAAAATAACTCTGTGGGATATCTTACATAAATGATGTTTAAGAGCTGTAAAATTAATTTTAACTGCATGGCTTAACTTTAAAAACTACTTTAACTATGAACTCGAATAATAAAAGACATTAAAAAACTATACCATAATAATAAAAAGATTAACAATAGTATTTTCAACTGCTATTTCGGGATTTCATTTTATAATTAGATAAAAAAAATTAGGTTCATTCTCATTTACATCGGATATCTTAAACTACCAGTCGAGCCTGTAAATCATTCTGTGACCGTATTAGCTTGGTTGAGTCACTAAGTTGTCTGCTTATTGCAGACTTCAGCTTTGATCCTCAGACCGTTATGAACTCGAGGTCTAGTGTTGATTAAATAATTCCGTTTATAGGGAGTATTTGGAAACTTAGGTCAGCCGAGAAGTCAATATCATCGTTTAATTGCAGTTCCAAGCAGGGAGATTGTCGCAACTGAACCAAGGACTAACCACGAATTGTTTATGGATATTTTATGAACTGCGAGACTAACCATTTGCTTTTTCCAGCAAAATATGAAGTATCCGATGTTATTCCGAATCCATTAAAAGTATTTAAACGGAATCACGAGAGTAGGTGCTTATATGTATTTATAATTTTTATGCTTAGGTATTTACAAGATAATTCCTATGAGTTTATAGGTGGGAGCAGGAATTTATCAGATAATTCCTATACTTACTATAGTTGGGTTTAAGTATTTTTAAGGGGATTTCCGTACTTTCTATAAGTGGTTATAGGTATGTCTATGGTAATTTTTATGTTTTCTATCGGTGAGTATAGGTATGTATAAGGCAATTTTTATGTTTTCTATCGGTGAGTATAGGTATGTATAAGGCAATTTTTATGTTTTCTATTAGTGACTATAGGTATGCATATGGTAATTTTTATGTTTTCTATCAGTAGGTATAGGTATGTATAAGGTGATTTTTATGCTTTCTATTGATCTATAGAAGCATTTATTAGATAATTTTTAGGCTTTCTGTTGGAGTACAGATCTTTATAAAATTATTTCTGAGTTTTCAATAATGGTATATATCAGATAATTTATATGCATTTTATAGCATTGAAATTACCTGATCTGTATACCTATTAGTTGATAGTTTGGGAGCATTTTATAGATGATTATATGAAATCGTATTATAATTTCAGATTTCTCTATGTAGCTATAGATATTTATTAGATAATTTCTATGCTTTCTACTGGTGGGTTTAGGTTTTATAGGATAATTTCTATCTTTTGTATAAGTGGGTATGGATATTTATAAGTTATAGGTATTTATCAAATTGTTTCTATATTTTCTATAGGTGGGTTTAGGTATTTATCAGTAATTTCTATGCTTTCTATGGTTTAGTATAGACATTTATAATATAATTTCTATGCTTTATAAAGGCGGGTGTTGTTATTTATTAGATAATTTTTAGGCTTTCTATATGTATGTATAGTTATTTATATGGCAATTTCTATGTTTTTATAAGTGAGTATAGGTTTTAATCAGATAGTTTGTATTCTTTTAGGGGGAACAGTATAGGTATTTATAAACAATTTTTATGATTTCTATTGGTGGGTATATTTATTAGATAATTTGTAAGCTTTCTATAGGGGGATATAGATATTTATGGACTAATTAATATGATTTCTATAAGTGGGTAAAAATATTTTTAAAGCAAATTCTATGTTTTCTGTTGGCTGCATAGGTTTTTATGAAACAAATTTAGTGCTTTCTATAAGTAGATGTAGGAAATTATTAGATCATTTTTATACTTTCTCTAGGTTGGTATGTATATTTATAATTTTTATGCTTTCTATAGATAAATAGAGGTATTTATAAGACAATTTCTATGCTTTTTATACTTGATTATAAATGTTTATTAGATAGAATCTGAGCGCTATATAAATGATAATAAATTTAGATAATAATGAAAATAGATTCATAAAATAATTTAAGGGCTTTCTTTTGTAATTTTATTCCCTTTAATCTATACGAATTAAAAAATTTCTAATCTTTTCAAAATCATTAAACTCTACAAAATAACATAACTTAATTTCATGTAGATTATTATTTAATGAAAATTAAAACTATGGTCTCTCGAAAAATCTAGAAACACAGCCCGCTAAAAAAGTCTTATTGCCTTCAAACAAAAGAATTCAGATTAGACGTGCTGAAGATACAGCGTTAAATTAAAAAAAAAATACAAGCATTGATAAGAAAAAATAATCTTTAACTCAATATTATATATTAAAAATAAATGCAAAATAGGGTATTTTATAATCATAATATTTAAAGATAATATTATTAGATAATAAAAGATTTAAAATCATAAAGCTTTCATTTAAAAATCGAACAAAAAATTAACTTAGATATAAACTATACTATCCTGTTTTAAGCCCAAGTAAATTTTCACAAGAAATTTAACACAAGCAAATTAATTTTGTCTCCGTAAATAAATTTTGTATTGATTTATATCTGAATTTATAAAATTTTAGTTTAATATCTCAATGCAGTAGAAAATTAACGATAAAATTAGCTTCTTAGTACAAAAGAAATTTATGAAGAAAAATAAAAAAAGCGCCATTATTATATGTTCTGGATAAACTTTCCAAAATTCATTTTAAAGATTTTCTTCTTCGCTTTTCTAAAACATGTAATAATGAATGGTGGCTTTTATATTGCCCCTTAACCTTTTAACGCATTTCTCGTAAAGGCTTTTTGAAAGTAATTGGTTTATTATATTTACGAGAAAATTAAAATTAACAATGCGCAGAAAATAAATACAGGTTACTTTACTATGAGATGAATAAAAATTAAAATTTAATAATTTACGAAGTTTTGTTTTCAAAAAATTTGAGCTTCATTTGAGATATCTAAATAATAGCAAATATGTAATTTATTCTTAAGACATTTTCGGCAAGATATTAACTTTATTCTTAGTGGTAATTTAAGTAACTTTGCCGAGATTAAGGTGACAAACATATGTTAATTTAAGTTTGATTTAATGATATTGCAGAAATATACATGTTTAAATGCCCTGAAATTACAGATAGAAAGACTCAAGAAACACATTTTCGTATTTAATGAAATGATCAAATAGACCTTTATTAGAAATAAAACACCATTTTTCGTTTTTTTCTTCGTTGAATTTATTTTCTTGTCTAGTAATCGTATAAAGAACATGTTTGTATATGTATATATTGGCCTTTTACAGATCAGGTCATTTGAGCTTTTCCATCCAAGTTAAAAAAAAGAAAACGGGTTTTGGAACGTAAAAATGCTCATTTATGTACAATATTTCGAAAATATTCAATTAAAAAATTTAGTGAAATCCTGACATTTTTTACGGCGATGACTTCTAAACATGTTATCGCTTAAAATATTTTTTATGTGCTAAAAAATTCAAATTATTATCTTTTTTAATGATGTATATTTATAGGTTTTGTAATTTTTGATAATTAATGATTTTTTAAAATAAGTAACTTTTGCATTATTCTCAACTACATAATTCATAGTAGAAATAGAACATTGTTGACTCAAATCTTTTTATTCTTTCAACAAATTTTTTATTGAATGATTTTATCCCATTTTTGAGGTTCAAAGAAGAAATAATTTCCCTGTAATTATTATATAATACTTAATATTACATAAGTCAATACCCATTTTAGAGCCAGGGAGTTTTTAGTTAGAATCCATGAACATTTCATATGTGGTGAAGCAAACATAATTTTAGTTTTTGCCAATTGGCTGCCGTTTGTAAGATATTATTTAAATTAAGTATCTTTTCTTAATAAATAATGGGAAACAATTTGCTGATAAAAAGAAAACCGCAGCAATTTGCTATACATTCACATTATTTTAATTGAAAATTAGATGTGAAAAAAACCAAATAAGGAAGAAACTATTTTGTTCTTTTCCTAAAACTTAATTTCTCTTTAAAATTTTAAGCATTTTTATAATTCATACGCATAAAATGTAAAAAAATAAAACTAATTAAGAAATGACGTCTTCATATTTAGAAACAAGAAATTAAATAGAAAAAATAGAAAAGATTCTTGATATCAAATGTTCTTTTTATTACCTTTCATTATTAGTTGATTGAGCAACCATATGGTTATAAAATATAGATGATTAATTTTTGATTTTTTAATAGCAAATTAATAGAATTTCACACAAAGTATAAACAATAATCATAAAAATTGGTTTCAATCGAGTTTAGTACATAAATAAGAGGCAATTGTTTTTCATTGAATTAAAATTAAGTGTCACGATAATGAAAGAATTTAATAAAAAAAACTAATTTAAAAATTTATGACCATATATGAAATAATTAAACTTTAATATCACATTTTGAATTGATGCATTTTGATAATTTAATTAATATTTCAGTAAATCCTTGTGTATTAAATGGAAATAATTTAAAATTATTTTCTGAGGAGTATATCATCTCCATACATAATTTATATCTTAATATTTCAAATTCTTTATGAAGGTGTATTTCGAAATGCCATTTTTAATTAAGAAATAACATTTAATAAAACATAATTAATTTACATGAAATTATTTTTCGTTATTTATTTGAAAATTATACGTTTCAGGTTATTTTGAATAATTACCATTTTGAAACTCAATATTATCCAGAGTAATTCGCAATAAAAAATTATAAAATAAAATCCATCATGTCTGCAAACGATTTGTTGTAATTGAATAAATTCATCTTTTTTTTTGTGAAAGTATATAAACAATAACAGTTCTTATTTTATAGCAATAAATGCAAATTATGTTCGGTAATAAAACTTAAATGCCTATTATAAATAAGATTGGCAACAATAAAAATACTTTACACTTTTTATGAAGCATTCTATTATTTTTATTGTGAAACATTAAAAATATTATAAAACTCATTTAAATCAAACTGCATTAATATATAACTTATATCTCGATATATGCCTCTCAGTATGAAGTTGCACTAAGAGTCCATGGAAGATAACTCATTTAACTATTTTTTCTTACCCTAGTATTATAAAAATTGTGGTAATTTTTGTAAACTGTCCTATTTTACATGGCTAGACATACCTCCTCATGTGTATTCTGAGATAACTCTGGTCATAATGGGATTATTTCACATAATTCTCAATTCACGACCATTCAATTACAACGAGTTCTGCAACCGAAGGGTTAATTTTTCATTTAATGATATATGTTAAATTCCATCAATACTTTCAGCATGTTTTAATAGAATTAAGATATATTTACAATTCTGTGATTACAAAGAATTTTTTAAAAAATATTTGCTCATTGAAAAACTTATAATAAATAGAAGCATTAACAGCCTTCTATTATTAAATAACTTGAAAGCTTTAAGACTCGTACAATGATACATTTGTTATACTTTTAATCATAAAAATAATTCATAAATAACTACTCTTTTAGATGCAAAGGTGCTTTTCATGGCGATTAAATACTATTTATGACTTGCAATTAAGATTATTTTTTATTCTCCACTAGTTAATGGTTTTTTGTAGCTATATTTAATTATATTCTATATGGCTTCTTATCAAAGAATGGTAAAATATATGGTTTCAAAAATTGACTGATAAATGTTTATATATAAAAGGAATTCATAGGTATAAAAGATGATTTAATAAAAAGAACATTGTTCTTAAGTGAACCAAAAGAAGAAAAGTAGTTTTGGATATTCAAATGTAAAAAAAGTTAACCATAGAAGAAAAATTTGTTTGAAAATATATACATTTTACATCTTTTTGAGGACATGTATTTTGGGTATTATAGTCTAGATAGAGGTAGAGAGGATATAGTCTAGAAAAATGTGGTCTCAAAGGACTTTTTTTCTTTTATATAAATATAAAATGTTTTGATAAAACCAAAGATTTTAAAGTAAAATGCATATTGGACATTTTATGTGAAATTATCGAAACATTGAACAATTCTTTCAATTATATTTTATTACAAAACAATGTTATTAATGAAATTACAAATATATATACTTTAGTGAAAGAAAAGAATTATTTTGAGAATGAAGTTGGTAAAACTTTGAAAATAATATCAGCACATAATCAATTTTTCATATTTTTCCATGAATTCAGAAACATACAAGAATATTTAACCCTAAATTTGAAACAGATTTTTCAATATGTAAAATATTATTAACATATTTTATCAGCGTTTACTTTGAACTCATTGATAAGACGAGAAAGTTTCATTAATTTGCTTTCGTGTGATCCTCATTCAATAAAAATCAGAGAAATCTGAGCGCTAAGTATACCGAAACTAATATGTGAGAAAAAATAAGCAACTGGGGGGGGGGATGATAAGGAATCTTTATTCGTATGCCAGACCCCTAACCCCCCCCCCCCCCGAAAAAAAAATCAGCAAAAGCACTCGCCTATTTCAAATAATGTCATAAAATATTGGGTAGCACAGATATCCATCAGGCAATCGGGAAAAGTATTGGTTCAAATAAAAAAAAAGAAGCAACCCCTATCTTTAGGCATGGCATAGCGCGCTAGATAACAATTTGTTGATAAATGTAGTGGTTTATTTCTCCAGTAACATATTGATTACCTCTGCTTCATATTTGTGCACTTTTGTTTATTGACATACACATTTAGATAACAACATGCCCATTTCGAAATAACATAGAGTCAAGTTTTTTCCCTGATAGATAGATAGATGGTTTTCACTGTTGACAACAGTGCAATTGTTTACATGACGATTACCGCGTCATTCAGCTATGGGCCACGTCTATTATCTAATTGCGCTGGGTGGTCTAGCTGAAGAATGACCTTTTCTTTGTTATCAATTAACTATAGTAGATAAGGAATAATCTAATTATATAGATAATACAAACATGAGGCTTAGGTCTTCAAATTTAACGTGTTAAACTATCAGGTGCTTTCAATTGTTGAACGATTGAATCACAGTATGGAATATATTAAGATCGAATTCTTTCAATGTTTTTTACGCATATCAAACGGTTTTAATTTTTGAACGAGTGATTAACATTAGTGAGAGATTTGAGTGACTGATCAGTAACATAGTAGGGGTAATGATTGAATTCTTTCAATGCTTCGTGAACATATCAAGTGGTTTCAATGTTTGAACGAGTGATTGACATTTGTGAGTGAATGTTTTTTGCGCATATCAAGCTATTTGTACTTTTGAACGAGTGGTTAACATTAATGAGTGATTTGGTGACTGATCATTAACATAGTATGGATTAAGATTCAATTCTTTCAATGCTTTTTTGCATATGAAGTGATTTCAGTTTTCGCGCGAGTTATTAAGATTTGTGACTGCTTTGAGTGACTGGCTAATAACACAGTATAGATTAAAATTCAATTCTTTCAATATTTTATGTGCAAGTGAAGTTGTTTCAATTTTTGAATGTGTGATTAACATTTATGAGTGATTTGAGTGACTGATAAGTAACATAGTAAGGGGTGATGATTAAATTTTTTCAATAATTTTAAGGCTTTTTGTGCTCTTTATATCTAACGGTTTCAGCTCTTGAACGACTGAATAACAACATGGTATGGATTAAGATTTAATCTTTCCAACGCCTTTTGTGCTTTGCTACATGATGTTTATTTCAATTATTGTTTTCATTGGAATATTTTATACATGAATCTGCACACCTTCTTCTAATTGAGAATATAACTATTGTCTATTTTATTTCTTTCAGTGAATGCTTCGATAGTTTATTTCCACTGTTAATAAGCTGAACATTTTTATAATGCTAGATTTATGGTGCAGATAATTTTTGGTACTTATGTATTATACCGTCCAATTTTATCGCCAAATTTGAAGTAATCGCCGATAAGTTGTTGAACCACCAATTATAGCAATCCGGCAATGTTGTAATCCGTTGATCTTTATCGAAAATTTAAATCCGTCGCCAAAAACCGTTGACGATCGTTGGCAAAGACGGTATGATACGTAAGTACCTAAATTTCTTGTATTATGCAATGTAGCAGTAAAGATAGCTACAAAAATTTATTCAGTTTCAGAGAAACTTATCTATATTTTGCAACGAATAAAGGCATTTTTTTAAGTTTAAAGGGCATGCATAATTTTAAATTATTTGCGAAAGTATAACGACGTTGCGAGGGGAAATAATTTATAGCATCCGATATCGAATTTTATACTATTGGAGTTTGGAATTTTTTTATCTACTGATATATTTTTAAATTGTCTATTACTGTTAATTCAATAATGATAAGGGTTTGCCGGCGTCCTGGCATAGAGGTAGCACGTCTGTTCCGTGATCCGGGCATCCCAGTTCGGGCTTGGTTGATTTTCTGTGTGTTATTTGTATGGAGTGTGAATTTGCCCCCCCCTCTCCAGTAAGAAGGGGCTGTGCCAGCGAATGTGATGAGTGAGTAGCAAACGTCGTATTCTTCGCCCTAGTTAGCTCTACTACAAAACAAGAGATGCTGATCAGACTTAAATTGCTAACTACCTCAGCTAGCTTGTCCATGCCAATCGCCATAAGAAACAACAGCTTAATAACATTTTTTTTCGTTGTTATTATTATTATTGTTTTTATTATTAGCTTTCATTGCAAACATGGTCTAAATGAATTTTTGTTATGAAGTTCTTTTTAAATACAACGCGCAGATGATGGGTGAAACACGGAGAGTTTAAAATTCTGGTTCTATAAAAATTTAACGATCACTATTAAAGAAATGTTTTTAATATTGAAAAATGATTATAAGAATATTATTTTTACAAATATCAAGTACTTCCACTCATTATATTCTTTTTTCTTTAAGTAGTGCCTTAAATAAGTCAGTGAAAAAAAAAACCCTTATATGTAAATGAATGTTATATTATATTTTTGATTAATGTTATTAAAAATATTCTATTTCATACAAAATAGGTTTAAGTTGAGTATCTGATATTCAGAAAAATGGTTTTTATCATTACGGTTTTTTTTTATTTCGTTGCTGTTTTTATTTCTTACTTATTCCATCTTTGCAATACCTTTCTCACCCACTTTGTGCTTTAGATGTGAAATTTCACTTAGTTGCTTTTTTTATTAATAATACTCTATTTTTATATTATGAAAATTATAGGAACAGTTATTACAAATTTTAATTAAAAGATTCTAGTCTGCATAATATCTGCAATAATAATGTTCTCATATAACAGAATATATTTATGATTAAACAGTGAAAATTAATAAAAATAAATACGTAAGGGATTGTAAAGAAAACTAAGTTTAACTATCATAGAAAATTTAACTATAACAAATATCAAAAGAAAAAAATTCTTAATTAATGTTCCAGAATTAAGATCAGTGTATTAAAATTTTGATTACATTCTTGCTTATTATTTTTTGACTGCTGCCTCACATTTTTAGGATTTATGACGAATTTTTTTATTTTTAACAGGGATTTTTTTTCAAAATTTTAAAACATTATGGAATGAATATCTATCTCCCAATTTTTTTACAAATGGAGTATCATTTATACACTATAATGCAATTATATATTATTACATATTTTACAAATTTTTCATATTTTACTACAGCATTATAATAGCTTATAAAACCTCAATATTTATAAAGGTTTTTATTAGAAAGAGTATATAGAAGCTAGTTTTTCAAAATATCTTAGGATATCAAATTACACCGATCACTAACCTTAGGGATAGTCCAAGCGATTTTGAACTATAGCTAGATAATGTATGGGGCAATCTGAGCCGGAATCCATTTGTATAAATTTCTGCCCACTCAAATTGAGGTTATACGATACTCCGATGAATCAGCTTATATAAGCTTTGCTTTTTACATTGCTTATAAAGCAATTGCGGAAATCGCTCATGGACGTCAATGGTTTGTGGACGCTGATATAGGTGAAACTAGTCGAAGTGACAAATCCCCCCCCCCCCCCACAAAAAAAAAACCCCGAAAGAAGAAATCAATCATATCAGCTTTTCAAAAACTGAGTCAGGGATTCTGATATTACCGTTCTGCATAGATAAAAAAAGTCGCTTTTTTTAAGGATGGATATAGTTTAAAACTGTTACAATAAATGTGATATGCAGTACTAACTATCAGATCATACAAAATTTCTTAAAAGTTTAAAATATTTTCAATACAAATTTTGAAAGCGAACGAGAGTGTGCATGCCTTCTCAGATTTGTGATTACTTTTGACCAGCCTAAGAATTAATTTTTTAATTTGATACAATACAAAAAAAATGATACAATAATTATTAATTTGATACAATACAAAAAATACAAATTTACAATAATTACAAAAAAATACAAATTTACAATAATTACAAAAAATACAAATTTACGATAAATACAAAAAAAAATACAAATACACAAAAAAATACAAATTTATAATAATTCTTAATTTGATACAATACAAAAAAAATGGAGTTTTATTGTATCAATATTGTATTGAAATGAATATTGAATTTCTATCTTGCATTAAATAAAGTGATTCGGGAATAATTAAAATAGTTCTAAGGAATGACACATGATTTTTGTATTTGTTCGCTATTTATAATCAGGGCAAACATCGTTTATTTGTATTTTTTATTTTTTGCAATCAAGACAGCATTTATAAAATCATTGATTGCTAATATTTTTGAAGGATGGTTAGAAGATAAGATTCCATTGTCGTGTTAAAAAATATATAAAAATACGTATAAATGAAATTTTTGCAAAAACGAAGAGAATTCAGTTAGAATTTGGTAAGTGAAACGAAATGATATTTGCTTTCAAAACCACCAAAGAATTTCCTTTTCTTGAAAATTATAGCGCTTCTTTTTAATTAAAATTTTACTAAAAGCTGATTTCTTAATTAGTGGATTTAATTTCAGGATTGAAAATATTTTTTTAACACCATACTGGTATTTCATGTTGTTGTGCTTCGGGTAATAATTTTAAAGTCTAATACTTACTTTGATAATTACTTCTCATTAAAATATATTGAAATAAGCAGAATTTATTATATATAATAGTTTTATTTTTTAATCAATGATTATATGAGAAAAATATGGAATGAAAAGTTGGAAATATTTTAATTCTGCATGAACTTTTTAACGACTGATATGTGAAAAAACTCTGTCTGGAAAAAAAGTAATTCAATTAAAAAATATTCTTCTTAAATATCTTGATTATTCATACAAAAAAATTAAAATTGTAACCTGCGTTATTTAGGTTTTGGTATTTAATAATGATGTAATGTAAAATTTTCAAATTAAATATATTAAAACAAATTTTTAAATACAGAGTTGTAAAAAGCAGTAAAATAAATATACATATCCAACTAAATAGTCTTCATTGTTACCGATTATAATATTCCCTGAATTTAGTTAAACTTAAAATGTTTTCTTATAGATACACATTTCTTTATTGAAATAATCTCTGCAAATTGGGACGGCATTCAATTTACAAAAAACGTCATCAGTTAAAAAATACCCTATTGAGAAAATCTAGTCATTAAGAGTCAATATGACAATCTTTACTTGTTATAAAGATGAATGTATATGTGCAATTTCTGCGTATTGACGTTCTATAAAATAGATCGTTGAACCTAAAAGTGCAGAATTTACCATACATATACTTTGAAAGATGGAAATTAGCACCTACAAGCTGTTTTTAAAGAATTTTATCACTCTTTAAATAAATATTAATAAAAATTAAGAGGAATTCTGGTGCTTTCAATGATAAATTCTGAAAATGAAAAAAATAAATTTTACATCATCTAATTAAAAAAAATGTAATTCTAATGTTACCTATTATTTTGTGGTGTAATTTTTTACAATACTTATTCAATAAAAAATATTTAAAGTATATTATTCAATAACTTATTTCACATAAATTAGAAATAAAGTTTAATATGCAAGAGTACGTTTTGCTTGGGTCTGTATAGCCTGATTGGTTGAGCATTGGACTCGTATTCCTTAGGTTGCGAGTTCGAATCTCGCCGACTGAAGATTACTCGAGTATGTGGTGGCTGGCGCTCGTTAAATCTGTCGTGGTCGCAAAGTCCTCCATGTTGAGAGTAATATCATTGGGGTTACTGGGTCAGAGGTGGTCGTTCTCTTTTCCGGATCTAAATTGCGATCTGTGGATGAGAGAATGAAGTCCGCCCCATAAAAAGGATTGTGTGTGTGTAGCTAAGTCGTACTCTTGGTCCTAGTTGGTGCTACTGAAACATGAAGGTCTCAATCGGTTTAAAATGCTGACAGGCAGGCCAGCGGGCTTGAAATAGTGACATTAATAACAACAACGTTTTACTTGCATGAAAAGGTTAGCTTTTTTTAATGTATTACCATTGTGCTGAAGGAATTCTAGATAAAAGATGGAGTCAACTCTCACTGTAATTTGTATCTAACAAATATAATTTCTGACTTGTATGTGTTTGAAATAAATCGAATGAGAGGAAGTATGTCTGTCCAGTTGTTCGAATATAAGTTAGCCCGATCACTACAAAGAGAAGATTGCTAAGTAGACAGAAGTCTATGCAGAGATTTAACATCTATTATATAGATGCCTACCAAATTTTAAGTCAAATCGAACAAGGGTTAAAAGTCTATGCAGATATTTTAACATCTATAGCATAGATGACTGCCAAATTTTAAGCCAAATCGAA
>JAOUZG010025633.1:203833-214383 GCA_026289955.1 Argiope argentata
TTAACATCTATAGCATAGATGACTGCCAAATTTTAAGCCAAATCGAACAAGGGATAAAAGTCTATGCAGAGATTTAACATCTATAGTATAGACGCTGCCAAATTTTAAGCCAAATCGAACAAGGGATAAAAGTCTATGTAGAGATTTAACATCTATAGTATAGACGCTGCCAAATTTTAAGCCAAATCGAACTAGGGATAAAGTTCTATGCCGGGATTTAACAACTATTATATAGATGCCTGCCAAATTTTAAACCAAATCGAAGTAGTGATAAAGGTCTATGTAGAGATTTAATATCTATATTATAGACGCTGCCAAATTTTAAGCCAAATCGAACTAGGGGTTGATCATTTATTATGCTGCACATTCAGAGACATGCAAAACCAACAATTCAAAAACACAATGATTTAAACATCAAATTTGGCATGGGAATTTGGGATTTAAGTGCATTTTAATGACAAATTACTGTTTCAATCCAATGGGAAGGCAAAGCTGAAATCCAAATTCGATATTTGGATAGTTTTGACCACTTGCCAATGATTACACGCTAAAAACTCACCAAAGATCGTAATATAAATTCAGTAAAAAAGCCAAAATCGAGCCAAAGGTTAATATTTCATAACTATTGCAAGCCAATTCCTTGCAAAATAGTCTCGGACAAGGTAAATTTATTACAGTGTAAACTAGGAATTTCATGGAGACTACTCCTTAATGCTGTTGATTCCTCAGACCTCTTTCGTTGCAACTTTGAGATTTACGCCGAATCTTGATCTTTATAGCCAAATTTAAATCTGTCGCCAAGGAGTTACTAAACCATTGGTATTCGTTGGCGAAGAAGGTGCTTGGCTGTTCAAGAAATTACGTTCTGACAGGACACATTGAAGTATGTATAGCAGATTTCATTTCAATCTTTTATTTATATTTCATCGATTCTGTTTTATCTTTTCTTTACGAGAAGTTTTATATGCAAGACTTGATGAGTGAAACATAACATGAAAATACTTTCACATTTTTCACATCTATTCTGCTTTGCTTATTTCCGATATTTATTACCGTATTTCTCTGTACACTACTGAGCTTTTAAAATATATTATTTCACTTTTCTCCTATTTTATATTCTTTCGAAGTACTTTAATTATTCATTAGAAACTACTGTTATGTTTGGATTTCATACATTAAGTATTACTTACATCTTACACACACCATTGCCGGATTGCCATAATTGGTGGCTTAGCAACTCATTGGCGGCGACTTCAAATTTGGCGATAAAGTTGGACGGTCTAATACGTAAGTACCACGGGTTATTTACTTTTAGAAGTTTGGATAGCTTTAATATTCCAATCTTTTGCGTTATTTATGCACCCCTTCCCCATTGCCGGTTTTCCAGAAACACAAGATGTAAATCTCAGATTTACAACAAAAGAGGGACGATGAATCAACAGCATTAAGGAGTGGTCCTTGCTGTAAAAAATGTCCTATTTTCACAACAATCGTGTTTTTTTAAGTTTTAAGCACATAATATATTAGATGAAATTAAATTTCACGCTTAGCGCAGTATAGCCAAGACGGGCTCTTGCGCCAATAAACCTAATAACACCAAACAACCAAACGTTTATGCTTAAAAATTAGAGAATAAATTATCCAATAGAATAGAGGGATTATTTCAAATTTGGAACAAATAGAATACTTAAGGATTAAAAGAATTAATTGTTTTCCATTATTTAATTAATTCTTATAGAATTGGTGTTCAGTGACTCACTTTAAAATTTGTCACTTAAAAAATAGGGAGAAAATCGTGACTCACTTTAAAATTTGTCACTTAAAAAAATAGGGAGAAAATCATTGCAGTATGATCATGGAAGTAAACAGCAAAGCAAATAATCTTGATAGTTTTACTAGAGAAGTAACAAGAAAAATGCTTCAACGTATGTCCGTGAGCAAATATTTGCTCGAATGAATAAAAAAATGCGCTCGCGTGTCTTCCTTCGTAAAACATCCTATTTATTCAAGACTCACCAGTAATGGCAGATGCAATGACATGGCCCTACTAAGTTTTGCGCTTACAATAATTGATAATAAGAAATATTTTGTTGAATAGTTGAAGGTTTGAAAGCGAACTGGAAAAATAAGTGAAGAGCATTTTTCATTGGAATTGTAGATGTGGTGGAAAACAAATGTAAACATAGATTTATTTATTTTTTTAAAGAAAGCCGTACTCGGGATGAAAATAATAGTGTTAACTGTTAATTTTTTCGATGACACAAGGCAAATATTCCACGGTAAAATGTTGCTCCTAAAAGGTAGTTTTTATTGAATGTAGCTACGTGATATAATAAAGTATTTGTATCGAAAAATATAAATTCCTTAGATGGGTTGTACGATGGTAATGTCACAGACTCAACGTATGAAAAATATAACATCGCTTTATTCAACACACACACACACACACACACACACACACACACACACACACACACACACACACACACACACACACACACACACACACACACACACACACACACACACACACACGTTTTTGTGTTATCTTTATGCTATCAAAAATTCACATATACACACACAAAAATTCATATACACATACATACATGTGTGTATGTATATGTTACCGTTAAATTATATAAGGCAGTTATTTTATAGAATACCTAGTTATTCCATGGAATAAACAATTGTGCCCTTTAAAATGTGTCAAATGTTATTAATTTGACATTTTAATTAGTTATTCTATGAAATAACTAGGTATTCTATAAATTAACTAATGAGAGACAGTTAAAGTATAAAATAAATAATATATCTAAAATGAAATAACGTTGTATTCTATAAATAAATTAATGATAGACAAAAAATGAAAAAGAAGCAATTTACAATATTATTTCTATAACAAAAACATTTTTTGTTGATACACTGGGTTTTACACGAACATTTTTTAAATCCCTGACCAGTACCTAAACTTTGAGCTGTAGCAACCGACCGGAACGATATTTCTACATCCGGTACTTCTTCGATTTTAATTGATTTTTGTTCGCAAACACTGAACTGAGATCGGGAATAAAATAGTTTTATGCGGCCGTTTCTTGTGCCCAATTGGAAAAATCCTTCTTCGGTTATTTTTATGATGATAACTAAAATAGATTTGGCATCACCTTTTCCTATATCAACTTCAGGCACTGTGATACGGACGGTAAATCCCCACAGAGGCTTCAGAATGAGATTTATCCTACACTTATTTAATCTTTATCGATTGAATTTTTAAACATTTTTTAGACTTTTCTCTTGCTCTTTGAACATTAAGTTCATTAAAAGACAATTTGCAGATTTTCTGCTTAGTTCATAAATGCAGTAGGGGTGGAAGGTCGTGTCGTGCAAGATATATGATACAAATTATTTTACACTTTAACGGGCTGCTGATCGTTATTCTATGAAATAACTAGTTAAAAAGGGAAATACAAGAGAGTTTTACACTTTAACGGATACGATCAGTTATTTCGAGGAATAACTAGGTATTCTATAAAATAACGGATTTCATACTTTAACGGTAACATATACACTGAAGTGACAAAAGTCATGGGATGACAATATCGTGTCGGTCCTCCTTTTGCCCGGCGAAGTGTAACAACTCGACGTGTCATGGAGTCCACAAGTCGTTGGAAGTCCTCTGCAAGAATATTGAGCCATGCTGTCTGTATAGACGTCCATAATTGTGAAAGTGTGGATAGTGCGGGAGTTTGGGCACGAACGGACCTTTCGATGATGTCCCATAAATGCTCGATGGAATTCATATCGGGCGATCTAGGTGACCAGACCATGCGCTGGAATTGTCCGGAATGTTCTCAAACCAATCGAGAACAGTTCTGGCCCGGTGACATGGCGCATTGTCATCCATAAAAATCCCATCGTTGTGTGGGTACGAGAAGTCCATGAATGGCTGCAAGTGATCTGCAAGTAGCTGGGCATAACCATTTCGAGTCAATGCTCGGTTCAGTTACACCAGAGGACCGAGTCCATGCCATGTAAAAACAGCCCACACCATTATGCAGCCACCACCAGCTTGAACAGTGCCTTGCCGACAGTTTGGGTCCATGGCTTCGTGGGGTCTGCACCACACTCGAACTCTACCATCAGCTCGTAACAACAGAAATCGTGACTCATCTGACCACGCCACGGTTTTCCACTGGTCTAGGGACCAGTCGATATGCTCACGAGCCCAGGAGAGTCGCTGCAGGCGATGTCGTGCTGTCAGTAAAGGCACTCGAGTCGGTCTTCTGCTGTCATAGCCGAAGGAAGATAAATTTTGCCGCACAGTCCTATCGGAAACGTCCCTCGTACGTCCCACATTGATTCCTGCAGCTATCTGACGAAGTGTCTATTAACACTGACCATTCCACACAGATGTCGGTGGTCTCGGTCGTTAAGTGCAGGTGGTCGCCCACTGCGCTGTCCATGATGGGATGGGATGCCTGAAATTTCATACTCTCGGCACACTCTTGATACTGTGGATCTCAGAATGTTGAATTCACTAACGATATCCGCAATGGAATGACCCATGCGTCTAGCTCCAACTAACATTCCACGTTCAAAGTCAGTTAATTCTCGTCGTGCCGCCATAAATCACGAAAAACCTGTTCACATGAATAACTTGAATACAAACGAAAGCTCTGGAAAACGAACAGCGCATTTATACTTTTTCGCTGCGATACTACTGCCATCTGTATATTTGCATATTGCTATATTTTGACTTTTGTCACTTCAGTGTATATATGTATGAATAAATGAATGAAGCAAGCAATAATGTGAAGCTGTAATAAAAAATAAAGGATAATCGTACTAAGTACCGATAACTCCCTGTAATCGTCGGCATCTGATCTCGCTAATTATTGCAGCTCCAAGTTTTTTTTTTTTTTTTGCTTTGAAAACAGTATTAAATATTAAATTCTTTTTACAATACAAGTGTTTGTATTTTGCAAAATATAACATTTCCTATAAGCATACAAAGTTAGAAAACATAATGATTTCCGAAGTATCCAGCATTTTGGCTACTTTTGTGTGCGCATATATAATATTTATATATAAATATCAGAAATCTTAATGTATAATTTACTTGAAAAACGCTTTTAGCATCTTCGTGAGGGTGTGCGGAATGTGATCGAAATTTGCAGACAATGTTTTTCTCTAAGTGCAATAATAAAATAAATACAATACTAAGAAATCAAGGAGGTACAATAATTAGAATAACTTTAAAATCATTTCAATCAAAGCACGAAGAGCCGGGGATGCAATGTTCTACTAAAGGCTTTATTAATTAATAAGCCACGTTTTAATTACTGTAGTTCAAACTAAATTATTGCATCGTTAATTAACTTGTCAATAACTTAATTCCCATTTAATTAACTGAATTATAGGCATTTCAGTAACCCTCTTCAACCCACATATTCAAAATTTTAAGATGTTTCACTACCAACAAAGGAAGATTTCAGTGCAATTTTAAGAATGTAATTGGTGAGAAGAAACTGAATGCTATTGAAATATAAGTATTAATGTCATTTCACTTTGATTCATTCAACCTAAATTAACGGGGAAAAGAATTAAAAGAAAGACCATGTAATAATCATGTGTATTCTATGTGTGTAAACCGATGTATACGCGTTAGATTTATAATTTTCATAAAATGAAAATATGCTTTATATTGGAAAATTTACAAAGGAGAAATAAAATAAAACACATATGTACTAATTCAAAATGTAAAAGATTTGCCATTTTTCCAGCAACTAATAAATTTGTTACAATATTAGGATTATTATATCAGTTTGCCATTAAACTGACACAATAATCATAATATAGTAAGAAAGTAGCAATATGAAGTTAAAATAATATAAATTTTTCAATATAAATAAAAATATAAATTTTTGATATAAATAATAGTCTAAATTTTTCAATATAAATAATAGAAGAAATGTTTCAATATAAATAATCGAATAAATATTTCAATGTAAATAAAAGTATAAATTTTTTTATATAGTTAATAATAGTATAAATTTTTCAATATAAAGATTTTAATATAAAGTATAAATACCTTAAGTGCAAACATTACAAAATATTTAATGAGAAACATTTATTAATATGATTTAATGTATTCTCAAGCAACAAAATCACTTTTCCATCGAGTTCTAACTATAGGTTACAGCTTATTAATATATATCATATTATACTTTAAAATGTTACATGATATATCAACTAAAAGATCTGACATAATTAGAAATAACTTTATTTACAGTAAGAATTTCGCAATTTTTTATTGCATAATTACATATTTTGCATAATTACATAATTCATAAGTACAGTTTTTAAATAAAATAAAAAAACTTATCTTTTCTAATAATGGAAATCAACAGAGTGCTCTACAATAAAAAAAGTTTTTGCAATATTTGATATATTAACCTTTCCTAAATCGAGTAAATGAAGATTAAATTCTCGTTTAATCATAGTAAGTATCTGAAAGGAGCAAAAAGTTATAGAAACAGAAAATTTCTCTTAAATTGTTAGTTATGAAAAAGGCTTTTCATTTTTTGACTTGTATTAAATAAGCCTTAAATGTGTAATAACAAGGCTCATTTTTACTTCTTCGTGTTGGAAGTATAGAGAAAGCAATGTAATTATAAAAAAATTCAAATTCAAGATTTAAAGAATCTCCACATTTTGGATTTTTATGAGTCTGAAAAACGTATTTTTAGAAAATGTCTATCTGTCTCTCTGTAACAAAAATAATTCAAAAACTCTTTGTTCTAAACGAATGAATTCGGTAAGAGGTGTTTATACTAAATGTGTACATTTGTATCAAATTTAGTGTACAATCCACTAAGAGGAATGTCCACATGTCCAACTGTTCGAATACAATGCAACACGATTGCTACAAAACGAAGAAAACAAGTAGATAAAATTTGATACACAAAATTAAAATCTATGTTATGGTTTCATTTTGAGCGAAATCCATCAAGGGATCGATTGTTTTCCGGTCTGTTCATACAGAAAAACAGGTAAATGAGAAAACCGAAAAACACAATGTCTTAAATCTGTGGCGCTAGCTTCATAAGCCAGAGAACATCTACGATACTCAAGTATACTTTTGTATTGTGGTTATGTTACTCGACTACATGACGTACCGCGAAATTCAATCGCCACATTGGTGACCCGGACGGGATTTGAACACTCAACCTTCTGATCAGGAGTCAGACTCACATGATGCAGCTACAAAAACAAAGCCGTCAGACGCTCTTGACGCATCTACTAAAACAAAGCAGTCAAACACTCTTGACGCAGGTACTAAAACAAAGCAGTCAGACACTCTTGTAGCACAAAACAAAGTCGTCGGCTACACTTGACGCAGCAACTAAACAAAGCCGCCATACTTACTTGACGCAGTAATCAAACAAAGTCGTTAAACTCACTTGACGCATCAATACACTCACACGCCCGCCACAACGTTTGGTCTGATAAAAATCTTTCGCCTCTCCGAAGATTCACTGGTGGGGGAGTACCATGGCACTAGCTTCGTACACCAGATAACATCTACGATACTTAAGTACGTATTTGTATCCTGGCTATATTACACTGACACAGTTGATTTGCGATTTAAGTATACTTTTATATAAAACTTTTGTTCGCTCTTTCTAAAGAGAAACCTCTGAAACCCAAATTTGAGTTTTGGAAACTTTTGTCGAATATCAGGGATTAATCGCCAAAACTTTCGCCAAGAATCACATAATAGATTCAGTAAAAATGCTAAATTCACATGAAAGGTTGATATTTCCTAACTATTGTCTATCAATACCATGCTAGGCGTTCACTGGGATAACATCTTTATAAATAGAATAAGTGAGGAAATTTTGTGGGGATCATTCTTGCTGGTAGAGTTAGGGTGTTAAAGTAGTTTAGATAAGATTACAATTCAATCTTTGACAATATTTGTTTTAGACCTTTAAACCTTGGTTTAAATTTTTATCTACCTGTTGGTTATGATCTCTAAGTGTTTACTAGGATAGCAAATTAGATATCGAATAATGTCGACCACTTTTGATAAAATGTGTTATTGTGGTATTGATAAAAATATACTTTAAATCCATGTCATTATTTATTCGATCATTTGTAATCCTGAGAACTGGTAATTAGGTTGGTTGATTTATATGATTTATTGGCGCAAGAACCATATTTGGCTATACTGCGCCAAAGATAGTGTAAAATCGACATACATTTAAAAGAATACGATTTTAGAAGCAAGTGTAAGTAATTAAAATTTCATAAAATGTATAGATACAAATATTAAACTGTAAGATAATGATAAATGTGAATGCAAAATAATTTAATATAAAATGAAAAACAAACGATTGGTTGGTTGGTTTGAAGTCCTGTAGCACAAGAACCAATAGGAAGGTTATACTGCGCCAAACAAGTTTATCTCTAATTCAAAGCCCAACAAAAACAATTTCTATAAAATTGGCACAAAAAAAAACAATAACATAGGTAAAACGTTGTAAAAAAAGAAAAGTAATAACGAAGCCATAATAATGAGTTCAAATTAAGGAATAAAGACCTATAGACTTGATAAAATACAAAAAGGTTCTCATGTGGCTCTCTGCCAAGCAACCATGGCAAAGTCACTGATGTTGTTTTGAAGTAAAACAAACGCTGAGCATTAAAATATGGGCATTTTATAAGGATATGATAAACTGTTATTCTACAGTCACAATGTGGACACATTCGCAATGGATCATTTTATAAAAGATGTCTATGAGTGAATCTTGTGTGACCGATTATCAGACGAGTTAAAGTCGATTCATGTTTTTGACAATTTAAAGAGGGCCAGTTTTATATATTAGGCATCCAAGCATGAAAGCTGGTTACTAGATAGAACCTTAAATATATAAGAATTTTATCAGGTTTTGAAAGCAGTTTTGTAAGGTTTTTATTTCAATTCATGCCATTATTTTCTCCCATTTCTCCAGCTCAAAATTATATGTTTAGTTCGGTTCAAAATTCTATGATCATTTCTGTTTAAACTTAATGATGATGATGATCTCGTGTCCGCTTTACTATGGAAAGAGGGGGTGCAGTGGCTTCTGAGGGTATGAACCCATGAGCACCCGAGGGGGAAAATCTGACATCTAGCTCATATGAGGACGACACACACACACACACACACACACACACACACACACACACACACACACACACACACACACACACACACACACACACACACACACACACACACACACACTTAATTTTTCGGTCGTTAATAAAGTACTTTTTATTCATCCAATCAAATTCAAATACATTTTTTCAAACTTTTAGTGGATGACACTTGATGTCAATAAAATTCTTTCAAATATTAATGCATCAACTTGGTTAATTTTTTATTAATTAACTGAAAACTAACTTAATTAATCAAACGCTAAATGAGTAAGACTTAATATTGTTTTTCCCCGTGTTAATCCGGTTAGGCCTAAAATGTTTTTCACCGATTATTTGAAACATTTCTGTTTTCATTCTTAGAGTTTGATGCATTTAAAATTATACATTGTTAAAACATAGGTTTTCCGGAATCCTTTTGAAGTACTTTTGAATTAAAATAAAACAGTTAAAAAAAGGAAATTTAAAATTTTCAATCTGCATAGCGTTACCCCAACTGGCGTAGAAAAGTCACACATTTACATCGCTTCCTTTGAAGTTGAAAATTCACGCATGCTAAGTGTGTTCTGATTTATTTTCAATGGATACGAACTTGATTTTGTTTCGGCGAGACATTATTTTTTGATCAATTATTCATTTTAATTGTAATTATTTAATAAAAAGTAATTAAAATTAAAAAAATCTCGGTTAATCTAAGTAGGATTTCACTTTAATTTTTTTTATTTTACTTATTTTTCAATTTTATCGCTTATATATAATGAATTGGCAAACGGATGCATTTAGTTTGATATTAGATATTAATATAGGACGACACACAGACACATACACGTGCGCGCTTGCTTGCTTGCTTGTACAGCCCCTTTTTACAGGAGGGTACATTCTCAGATAGTACCAAGAAGAACAACCATGTTCTAACCAGGATTCGAACCCGCTCAGATAACGAAGAAGACACGCTTTCTCTGTGCCAGGACGCAAACCTAATCTATCTATCAAACAAAGTTCTTATACAATCAAATTCCAGAGAGTAAGCAAACTTAAATCAAATCAATTCATTTTCAGCTCTTTTCCATTCCAAGCATTTTCCTTCAAACTGCAATAAATTGTCTTCAAAACTTTTTATGGGTAAGCTGCCCATTCGTTTTGATAATTAGTTTTCACATATTCTAACAAAGGAACAGGAAATTAATGCTACAAATACCCGGCCTGCTTTCATCTTTTAAGTGTCTGACAATCTAAGTTATGACTTTTAAAATACAGAGGTAATGTTTCGCTGCCCATGATTTTGATGACGTAGTTACTTCTCAGTTTCCGGGTTAATTGGCACGAGATAATTATAACATTGGATAATT
>JAOUZG010025633.1:231935-259956 GCA_026289955.1 Argiope argentata
CACACACACACACACACACACACACACACACACACACACACACACACTATATTTCCTATTCATTTCCCTAAAAAATAAGAACTAAAATAAAGAAAAACCTGCTATTAGTTATATACTTAAAAGGCGAAATAATTTTTTCTTTTAAAAAGGAAATTTTAAAGCAAACTGTGAAGGTTTGTTAGAAGTATATAAGAAAATATGAACTCTAATTACATTTATAATATATTTTCTTCTTCAATTTTAATGAATGTTAATTGATATTCTTATAAAATATTTTTATTAAGTTTAATTTCCTTAAATTATCGCTTTTTCATGATTTAGTCTCATGATTTCGCTTTGATCACAAAATTTTTGCTCAAGATTATTTTATCTTTTACAGTTCTCAAATAAAAATGTCTTTTTTAAAAATCATTTTCTACTTTTAAATTCCGAAATATATTTTATAATTTGTTATTAGATATATTGTAAGTTATATATTCTATATTATATATTCATTTCATATATTCAGTATCTTTTTCAAATTCAGAAACCAATTGCGTTTCTGGAAGAGAATAAAAATTTAGTAAAAATTAAACGATTTACTGGCAATAATATAAGGAAAATATTAAAATAGAGATCTTCATCAAGAACACACAATTAGAATAAATTATAAGAATTATCAGGCATCAGAAATTCATTAGAAAACTCTCTTTTTACAAACAAGAAAAACTCAGTTTGAATGAAAGAGTCCGAAAGAGTCACCTCAACTATAAAATCATTAACATTCAATGGCACTTCGAATAAAACTGCGAGTTGATTGTGTTTAAACTTCAAAATAGAGCATCATTATTTTTTACATCATAGATTATAAATAACTAGGATTACTATGTGTTATGAATTATACAATAAAAATGTGAACGCCTTTTTTATACATAGGGTTTTCTGTATATAATAGAAAGTTGTCGAAATAATGTAACCATTCTGTAATTAGAAAGAAAAGAAAAGTCGTCGCCAAAGAAAACAGTCGTAGTTTTAATTTTGTATTGGCCAAACGATTAAAACACAGAATTTTTTTTTGTCCAATGAAGTTATTTAATAATTGAAGCAACGAAGTTATAATTATATTTGTTAACCACTTAACAATTTTATTTTCTTTACTATGCAACAAAATGACACCTTCTCCTTTGGAATATGTTATTATTTTGATTCAAATGGAAATCCATCGAATACTTGGCTTATCTCCGTATTTGAAGTCATTTTACTATTGAATTATAATTGTTATAAATGGTTTATTTTTTGTTTAAAGCAACCAAAATTTGATAAATTGATACACGTACGTCATAGGGGCGAAACAGTTAAGTGGTTAAAGTAAAATAAATTCTAAAATAAAAATATTTCTAAAAGTACCATATTTTTATAACAACTATCATTCATGACCTTCTCATTTTGAATCACACCTTTTATTATTCGATACTCACTAACACTTTAAATTTGTATGAATGAATTACGTGTGCCGTCTATTCTTTTGAATATTACACTTACATTTGATAAATTAAATGGTTAGTTAATTTTAATCTTTACCTAGTATTCATTATTGTTATTGATATAATTTATTTGTCTGCTTAAATTATCTGGGATTTGTTCATCATCATGGAATTTGACGGTATCGAAATAAGGATTAAAATATTAATTTTGATTTATTAATGATTTATAACATCGTCCCAAAATTAAATATTTAATAATAGAATATTAATCAGTAGACATCGTTTGCACCCACATACGATTTATTATACTATTACAATGGAGCATCTTGAAATGAGGATGAGAGGCTTCTCATCCTCATTCTTCTTGGTTGGTTCTCCTCACCCTACAAGGCACACTAATATATGTGGATGGGCTCATCCCTTCGATGACGGGACGTACTTCCTACGGGAAGGGTTGTACCGTGGTCGGTGATGGCCCTTTGGACTCAGCCACAGCTCTTGCCGATATTGCAGTCGCGTCGGTTCGGCATTCAGTTTTATGGTTTAAATATGTGTTCTTTCATGGTCAATCGGAGAGTCTGGTATGACTATGACTACACTATCTACAACAAAAATAATAATACCTACGGGAAGGGTAGTACCGTGATTGGTAATGGTCCTTAGGACTAAATCACACCTCCTGCCTTTATTACTGTTGCGGCGGTTCGGTCATTTAGTTTTACGGTTTAAATGTGTGTGCTTTCATGGCCGATCAGGGAGTTTGGTATGACTATGACTACTCTATCTACAACAAAAATAAAATCCCGAAAAATGGAATATAGAATAATAAATTTTTTTGCACAAACATATTGTTTATTATAATATAGCATAAAAATTTCTAAATAATAGATTATTAAATGTGCAAATGAAAAGCCAAATAAGTTGATAAATCTTTCTTCTTATTATTTTTTTGCATTTTTGTGGCAAAGCCCTTGTTTTATTCCTAATTTTGCATATTCATAGAATGTATGCATGTTTAATAAAGAGGAGGAAGAATTCTTAGTAAAAAACGTTTCATTGGGAATGGAAAAAATTAATCAGATGCGAATTTAATTAATTTCCTACTTTTATACAATTCTACTAAAGCTTACTACAACAAGTATAGTATATGATAATAAGTGCATATGATGGCAGATATATCATATACATTTCTCCATTATCGGAACCTATGGTAAAAGATTTTAAAACATTTTCTCATTAAATAACTGGTGCTATATAATTTAAATTTATGAAAAAATGTACATTATAATAGTACATTATATTCTAAATATTATTTGAATATATATTTTTATATATTAAAGAAATAAAGTTTTTCGATTAGATGAAAGGCACAAATAACAAAAAACCGTAACATTCATTTATGATTTATTACAGAATATGGAATAAAATCTCAAAAAATAGAATATTGAATAAAATAAAGCACTTGAATCATACATGATTTATTACACAATATGGAATAAAACTACAAAATATAGGATATTGAATACCATAAATCAGTTGCAATCATACATGATTTATTACACAATATTCGAATAAAAACTTTACGAATAGAACAGCGAAAAACAAAAATTGTTATTCGGATATATTTTAATACAATATCCCTAAAATAGAATATTAAATACTATAAATAATTTGCTCAAACATAGACTTTCATATAAGCAATCTAAAGTAAATTTAATCAAAAATCCATATTGGAACAATTTTTCGCAAATAATTTCTATTATTTTCAGAATACGTGACAATGAATAAAAGGCGATTTCATTAATAATTGCATATTTTCCTCCTAAATATTTTTCATTATCTTGTAGTATATTATCCTGATTTTGATTGGTAAAATATTTAGAATTATTTTTGAATTCATTTTTTTCTTCACAAGAAGAATGTATTAGGATGTAGATCAATTTTGTTTTGTCAATTTCAATTAGTTCCTTTGTTAAATTAGGCGAATATTTCCCTTTTTCTGTGACAAGTAATATGAATGTATCATCCTTATTACTTGATCAATGTTATGAGTCCATTGCAAATAGGTATGAAAAGGCCGCTTTAAAATTATGACGTGATATGTAATGAATTCAAAAGAAATGATTTTCGTTGTGTGATGGTATCAGAATTTCTTCTAATTCAATTCTTCTAAAGGAAAAAAAATAGCGATTTAATTTAAAAGCTAGCTCTTTAAAATTTTTTTTTTCATTCAAAATAAATGATGGAGATTATTAAAATCAAGGTCTACAAGCGATAAGAAAAGCGGTTCCAAATTATGAACTAAATGTGACTCTGCTTCGTAAAATTTTTTATTTTAATCGAATTGTAAAACATACAATTTATTTCAGAGGCCCACGATACTAAGTTGTCAAGGATCTAAATTTTATTTAAGCGAAAAGCAATTGTTTAACTAGGTTTGAAGTATATTAAATCCACACCGATCCACTATCCTGCCTTCGAAGTTATTCTGTACTTTGAGGAACAGTACAAGCCCCGGATATCGTCCACGTCATTTAATCAAAATTCAAAATTTTCTAAGACCCTACTAGAATACCTTTTGTATTTCATCGAAGAGGATAATATTTTTAACTTTAAAATGTAAATGTAACATATAAATTTGCTGGCGTCCTGGCTCAGAGGTAACTCGTCTTCTGAACGTCCCAGGTTTGGGCATGGTTGTTCTGTGTACTGTTCACTGGGAGAATCTGAAACACCCACCTTACAGTCCAGACCTTGCCCCTAGTGATTTTCACGTTTTCGGTCTACTAAAGAAGTTTCTGGCAGGACAGAGATTCGCATGTGACGAAGAAGCCAAGAATGCGGTTCGATGGTGGTTCCACAGGCAACCGGAAAAATTCTGCCACAGGGGGATCTCTAATTTAGTGCTGCGATGGGACAAATGTCTGAACCGGTGTGATGACTATGTGAGGGAATAATATAAGGTACGTTAGTACACTACGTATATTTGTAAAAATCCGTATGTACTTGTTTTTGGGGAATAAAAAATAGGCGAAAATACTCTAGTATATACATCTTGTACAAATTTTCAATCGTTAATAAAATGCTGTTTACTCATTCAATCAAGTTCAAGTAAATTTTTAAAATCTTATAGTGGATGACATTTGATGTTAATACAGTTTTTTCAAATATTAATTCATTTTTTTAATTAATTATTTAAAAACTAACTTTCCTGCCAAAAAAACTTATTTCTCCAACGCCAAATAAATAACGAATTCAGTTTATTTCCCACACTAATGAGGTTAGGCTTAAATGTTTTCAGCCGATTATTTTAAACGATTCCAGTAATTTTCATAATGTTTCATGCATTTAAAATCAAGCATTGCTAAATAATCGATTTTTCCTATTCATTTTGATGTACTTTCGAATTAAAATAATACAGAATACAGAATATTAGAAAATTCTAGACTGTATTGTGTAACCTAACTTATGTAGAAAAATTAAGCATTTGGCGTTGCCGTAATTGACGTTGAAAATTCAATGCTAGTATAATTTTTGATCAATTATTTATAGTAATTGATATCGTTAGGCCATATAGTCTGGTTGGTAGGGCATTGGATTCGCATCCATTGGCCTGTGAGTTCGAACACCGAGTATAGAAAGGAGAATGGAAAATTGCCCAGAAATTCGTTTTCTATTTTGCCACTTAATAGTGTGACTGTACTATTTCTATACATATTTATTTTATTTGTAATTATTTAATAAAGAGTAACTAAAACAAAAATTTTCTTTGTTAATTCAAAAAGGAATTGATTTAAAAAAAATGATTTTTATATTACTTATTTATTTCTCGTTTGGATTAGATCTATTCCTATACATGTTGATCCGAATTATTGATTCTTCTGAAGTTAGAATAAATATTCATCTCTAGGTAAAAGTTTTACTCGAGGGACTTAATGTCGAACTTCAGGGTGTGTCATTAAAAGCACAATAGCAATTTATGCGACATTAATTCCCAAGTAATTCTAGGAGATACCATTGAGATTAAATGGGCCTAGCAATTAAATAATTGTTGTTGAATTAATGAAGGGACAATTGCTGTTAAAGTGGAACTTAATATTTTGATAAATTGATGATGTTATAAAAGTTTCAAAGCAATCACATCTTACATTGTAACGATTTGATTGATATAGAAATGAAAATGTCATTTGCAGAATTTCCATAACTTTTGATATTTATATAGGTATGTAAAATCGAATAATTATAACCAATTTATAGTCTATAAGATCGAAACTAATGAGTAGATTTTTTTTCGAATGCCACTGAATATATTTTAATGAATGAAATGAGGTATAGATAAATTTATTGAGAACAGCTGCCTTTGGTGACCAGTTGGTTGGAACTAATTGCTAAAAATGTTGATTAAGTATTTCACATAAACCTGTCTTAATACATTCTTCATCAAAATATCTTTAAATTTTTAAATTTTTATGGAGTTTTAACCATTAGAATCATTAGTTGTGTTCATTGTGCTATGTAGTTTTTTTTTTAATTTTCTGGTTATATATATCCAGTTATATAAGAGAAAAGAGCTGACGTGTTTAACAAAGCGCAAATTTTTTCACCATTTCTATATTCTGAATTTAAATTTTGATCATAAATAATGCAAAATTTGAAAAAAATTCATTAAAAGTGTAAAAGCTTAGTAAATGTCTTTAGCTGAAACTTTGTCAGGACAAATAATTAATCTATTCTGTATTCTTGTTTAGCTTTGTATTTCTTAGTATTAGCTTTGAATTTCTTAGTTTTGGATCTCTTGATAATCACGAATGAAAACACACACACACTTGGATGTAAATTAGTATAATTTCCCTCAACAATGATATATGGTTTTGTAAAATGTGTTTATAATACAAGGAAAAAATTACTTATACTCGGCGTATTCAGAAAGCATTCAGAATTTATTATTAACAATTATCTTTTCAATGTATTCAAGCAATTATTTTTCAATAGCAGAAATTATTTATCATATAATTTTTCATATGCGAAATGTATTCATATATGAAAATTGTGAGTCTTGTTTATAATTGTCTTTTTTTCATATTGTCATTTGTTTTTATATTCTTAAAATATTATGCCACTCTTATACACTGGGACGTGGAAGTTTTTGGGTCACAGAAGGGTTCATTTTTTAAAACAATATTCTAACCCTTCACAGAAAAAAATGCCACCTTTTATTGGAATCCCTGATTGATGGTGACCCTTGAGAAAATCATCAGGTCAGTTTTCTTTTTTTTATTTCTTTAGATTCTTTCCTATTTTTATTATCATATTTTTTTCTCATTTTTACTTCTGTTTTTGATTCATCTATGTTCCACTATGTTTTTAGGAATAGAAGCAAACACGCTCTCTAAATACATTTGCTTATCTTTTTAATTTAATAATTAAAACAGCAATTCGTAATGTATCTCTTGTAAAATCGTTTCTTTGTTTATATATATACATAGGATGGGTGTCTAGGGGTAGCTAAGTCAATGTTAAAAATTGAAAACGACATGTTTAAACAAACACTAAATTCATTTAGCTAAAACACAAATTAACACTAAACAAAATCACAATATTTAACTTATTTACAAAAGAGAAAAGATTTTACTTAAAAGATAGCAGAGAGCATTATTTCGATTAAAGGTGGGGACACCAATAGCCCTAATTTTAGGCCTAGTGTTTCCGTTTAACGGAGAAAAAGTTAACCGAACCTCACCCATTCACATTCCAAATGACGACTGATTATTCTATGAAGAGAGAAGTTCCTTAAATACAAAGACGATACTCTGACTTCACTAACAGATGACGTATGAGTTGAAATGACTGGTGTCTCCATCTTTTACAACAATTCAAAATTAATCAAATAGATTTGTAGAGTTATATTCTCACCAGTTTTGAAAACATTTAAAAATAATTTATCTTGGTTAATTGGAGATTATTTAAAGTTCTTAATATTAATTCCAATATATATATCAGATGTCCTCAGTAGCTTCTGAGGACATCTGAGCACCCGAGGGCAAGAAATTTGACTTCTAACTCACACAACCTTTTTTAAGGGGTGGACTTCATTCACGCATTTCATTCATTCATCTTCAGATCGTAATTTAGACCTGGGTCATAGAACTGTCACCTCTGACCAATTACCCCAGTGATATTACTCTCGACAGGAAGGACTTTGTGACTACGACAGATTTAACGTGAGACAACCACCACGCAGATACACACAGAGTCTTCGGCTTGTGGATTCGAACTTTCAGTCCAAGGGATGTGAATCCAACTCTTTGCCTACCAGGCTATCGAAATTAGGTGTATAGACCTTATACTAAATTTTATCCGTCTATCTCAATGCTTTTTTAAGTTATCTCTGTCACAGACAAATAGACAGACGGGTAATTCCAAAAATGTGTTTTTAGAACTTAGGAATGTCTAAAGGGTGGAGATACTCTCAAAATTTCGAGTTTTAATTTTTAGACAATTACTAAAATTTCTCAATACTACGTATTCGAGAAGGTAAAAAGGTTATGATATAAGAAACCTTAATAAAAGTGATTAAATAGGAAAAACATCATTCCTTCTGGAGAAAAAGTGAATAATATACTTTTCCAAAATCCAATTACCTGTTTATGGTACCATTTTTATATTTTATTACTTAAAATTAACAAGAGTATATTAAAAAAACTCGTGTATGCCTAGATTGATACGAGAATATTTACGATATGATACTACATGAATTACGTGAATTATGTCGAGTGCTATACAAGACAAGCCTTTGACTGTCGAGAAGTTGTTAAATAATGCCTATTAGATTCTAAACGCGTTGTTTACGCTCAGCTTGACAGCTTTTTAAAATTACGCTAAAGCAGAAATCTAAATTTTTATCTATGTTGCAATAAAGTTAATCTATCTAATGGTGTGAATAGTTTAAAGCTTAAACTAGTCTTCCAGTTGATAAAAAGAGAAAAAAAATGTTTCAAGCATTTCACCCTTGTAAGATTAAAAAAACATTATATTCGATAGCCTGCACACAATTTTTTGTGCGTCACTTTAAAGATAAAATTTTTTCAGAAGAAACTTAACATAAAAAAAATTGTGTGACATACTTGCAGAATATTTTTCTTTTATTTTTTGATGAATTCCTATGGGACTTTAAAACCCTCTTTTAATTTTATCACTTGCCATATAAGAAGGATTTATTTTTTTAGAATATAAGCACGACAGCGAATGTTTAATCCCAGTAGCACATGTTATTGCAATTTTATTCTAAGCATATCGATCGATATAAAAAAAGCGATTTGGCATTAGAATTTTACTTAAATAGAAAACAAAAGTCAAATATTTGTAAAACACAAAAGTCAAATATTTGTAAAAATGATACTTCATCCCTGCATTTACGATATAATCGAAATAGTGCAGAATTAGGGAGGCACATTTCGATTGTCCAAAGTTATTTATTATGACCAAGAATGTTAAGAGACGAGCTCGGAGAGACACCAAAGATGACCACATTTTTTTTAAATATTGTTAAGATCTCAATATTGAAACATTAAAAAGAATATAAAATACATATCTAGAACCAGTAAAAACAAGTATCTTGTTTTTAAAGCTTTATAAGACTGCAATGAGTTATTATATTTATTTGATTATGCGTGAAAGATTTAAAATATTTAAATTTTGAATTCAAACATAATACATGCTTTCAATATTCGGATTTGTTATTGTTGCTATGCTTTTATAACATAGCAACAATAATGCTATTCTTATGAAATCTTCTATAGTACATTTTGATAATTCTGTCGCCTGTGTTATGATAATTGATATCAATGGTTGTTTCTGGGTGTGAAGACATAAATTTTATATCGTGCGATCATAAGGGAATATGTGTACTTCATTTTGGAATATGTATCTGAAATTGAATGGCTATCTTGGCTATCATGAAAACCAAATAAAAAATACTTAAATACTACAGATTAAAAAAATATTTTTAGAATTTTACTACAGTAAGTGGCATTTAAAACAGTTTATAACTAATTCAATGGATTAATTTCAAAAATATTTGCTGTCATCGAAATGTAAACTAAACAAAGGGCATAAAGTAAGCCTATTGAACATTGACTCTATTAAATTATTTTGATACATTTCCAATTTTAAATTTGCTGCTTGCAGCAATAAATCGTGGATCAGAAAAATGATACATGCAGTTAAGTGCTAGTTAATGCACCTGGTTTTGGCTACTCCACAAATAGACGTCTTGTGACGAATGTGATTTACCTTAATGGGAAAATTAACGAATTGAAAACAAAATGGAAGAAAGCTAAGAATAGATTGACAGACAGAGAAATGGAGGAATTTATAATGCATCCATTATTTATGTAGTTCCGAGAAGATGATTTACTGAAACTTAGGTGAGAAGGCATTTGTTTATTGTGTAATTTTCACTCAGTATTGAGAATGAAGATTTAAATTTAGGTATTTAAATGTTGTATAAGTTAAGTTAAATTATAATTGATGCGAAATTTTAATTCATGTGGTAAGAAAATATTCAGTTTTAAGCAAGCGGATAAACAGAATTTATTAGGCTGAGCTCTCTCTCTCTCTCGCGCACACACGTATACACACACCCGAGCACTCATGTACACACACATGTACACGCACACGCACATAGAAGCACGTAACGCATACACTGCCTTTTTCATGAATATGCATGATGAATCATCAGTTTTGGAAGCTGAGGTAAATCCAAATGTTGCATTTATTTCATTTTTTAAAACCCCCAAAAGATGTTAGAAATTACATCTTTGTTATATGCTTCATTTATCACACGTATGTCATTAAATGTTTCATTATGTTCTGAATCAGAGCGTCAATAATGTAAAATATCAGCCTGGAATATAAAGCTATGCTCAGAGTATCCATTTATTCTTGTTATTTCATTGAATGAAGATGGCAAACATAATCCATATCTAGAATATAAAACACATATTTATTCAACGTGCTAATGATGTTTTTATAAATTTTTACCTTCATTTTATAAATTTTCCGTTTTTTTTTTTATAAATTTTCTGCAGTTTTTTTATAAATTCTCCCCATGCTTTAAAAAAGTTTTCCTCAGGATGCAAGTTGAACTTATATCAAGATCTCAATTAAAGTTATGGAATTTATTTCAGGAGAAAAAGATATGTATTCAAGCTATAGTGGTGTGTTGAGGTTTTCTAAGGAGCTGCTCAGTTTTAAGTACATTATTTTTAATCTTCCCAAACACAGCTACACTACATACTGCACAAACACTTATTATTACAGACACATAAAAATTAGTTTAAAGAACAGTAGGGAGGAGGGTTTTCACAGTTTCAAGTCGAAAATAGTCTGCGTCAGCTCAAGGGTTGCGCATGGAAAGAAAGGTCGACCTCAAGGAGGCAGATCTGGCGTTCAACTGATTGTCTTCTGCAAAACATCAGTGCTCTCTGCTCAAGGGAAAAAACAGGTGCTTCAAAGTTATATAGTTAATAATAAACTCCTTCTTTATTTGATAGAATTTGCACATTTCATACTTTCTCATTTTTGAAAATATACAATTTTTACACATTTTTATAACTTCATCATGAGATAGTGGATTAACAATTGGATTTGATTCTTTACATGGATATCTTCTCATAATTTGAAGTGTATTTGATTTTTTAAACTAATAATAAGGAACAATAAAGGGCATAATAAAATTATAGAAAACATTGTACTTTTTAATACACTATATAAAGTTTTTTTTAAATTTGTCCTAATAATTATATTAAATTTCGTTCAAATGTTTATTTTCTCTATTGGAAGAAATATAATTATATAAACTTAAGTAAAACCATGAAAAGTAATTATTAAGTAAGTATTAAGTTAAAAGTAAGTATTAAGAAATATTTTATGTAAACTTACTAAATATTATTATAAAATCTAATTACATAAATTTTAAGCTTATAAGATAAAAAAATAGAAATTTAGAATCATTTTATTCCAAGTGCGAATAAGAAAGATTTAAAATATGAGACCTTTCAAGTTATTCCAAGTGGTACATATTTCAAAATCTAAAATTTAGTGAGAGTATTTTTTTTTCTCGTTGGACGAAACTTCAACGCTCAAAGCACATTTATTTCATAATGTTTAATGATACCATTATGAAATACCATGTTGTGTTTCCTTTTCAATATTCACGGTTCTGTAATTCTTTACACTCCGATTCTTTCATAAAAATATTCAGAGAAAGTATGTAAAAATAAAAAGCAATAAGAAGTCTAACTTCAAAGAAATGTAGTATACTCGAAGGATCTAATCTTATCCATTTTTATTTAAAAAAAAACATTCTTAGAATGTACAGAATTGAATTTAAATTGATGTTTCTATCTACTACTTTCTACCTTATTCAAGTCTTTCTTTTATATTAGATTACATGCATGAGTGGCTTGAATAAAAATGGGTTCTGGGTATTTCTATCACGCTAAGAAAATGGGGAATGCATTTGAAAAGAAAAAAAAAAAGAATCCAAATTTCATTTGAACATGCTTTTTGAAGTTGCATTTGAAAATAATCAAATAATATCAAGGGATTATTATAATTCCTTTACCGTTAGATTAAAATCCCAAGTTGTAATAATATGAAATTGCAGAAATTACAGTTGAAATTATATTTTTATGTTTTTTTTTTTCGTCTGGGTAGTTTTATTTTAATACACTTTTATTCAACTTGATATTTTTTATTAGTTTAAATTTCGTTTTAAAAATGAAATCTTGTAATCGATTTTTCATTCATGATTTGATGTATTAGTTTTAATATTTTTCATATTTGTATATTTATATATAAATTCTAAATGAATTTTAACATCTGGTAGAGTATTTACTAAGAAGTGATAAGATTCCTTAAAATTTAAAGAATTTTAATTTATGAATTAAAGAGTAAAAATAATAAATAATAAAAATAATAAAGATAATAAAGACAAAAAATAATAGAGATAATAAAGACTAAAAGTAATAAAGATAATAAAGACTAAAAATAGTATAGATAATAAAGACTAAAAACAATAAAGATAATAAAGACTAAAAATAATAAAGATAATAACGACTAAAAATAATAAAAATAAGAAAGACTAAAAATTATAAAGTTAATGAAGAGTAAAAATAACAGAGATAAGGAAATGTAAAGTACTAAAGACAATAACAAATAAAAGTAAATACAATTATTAATAACTGTCGAAAATAATAAAAAAATATTTTTATAAAAATGTCTTTAAACGTACATTAAAATATTAAAAATATTTTTTAAAGATAAAAATATTTAAAATATGTTTTTAAAGATAAAAATATTTAAAATATGTTTTTAAGATAAAAATATTTAAAATATTTTTTAAAGATAAAAATGTTTAAAATATGTTTTTAAAATAAAAATATTTAAAATAATTATTAAAGGTAAAAATATTTAAAATAATTTTTAAAGATACAAATATTTAAAATAATTATTAAAGATAAAATATCTAGAAATGAAAACAGCATTTTAAAAGGTTGAGAAATTAAAATAAAAGAAAAAATAAACAATATATTGAAAAATATTTAAATATTTAATAAAGACATTGAATATATCTACATTTAAAATTTAAAATATATGTTTAAACATATTTATATTACTGTGTATGCATCTCTATAATACAAAAGCAGAAAAAATGTCAGTATTCTAATACATTCCAAGAGTAAAAATCAATTACTAAATTTCATGTATCCAACAATTCAAATAAAACATTTAAAACTGAAAACACCTTCTTTAAAATATTTTCGATAAATATTTAAAAAAATAACAGAACTTTATTCTTTAAATTAGAATTCTCTAAAGTTATTGACCATCGAAGTGCCAAAAAACATAAAGAACAGAGCAGATGCTTCCATAGCCATCTTCCGAATATTTTCTTCAAAGCCCTTATTTATGAAGTGGGTTATTAATATTTTTATAAATTTTCTACCAGAAAAAAATAATTTTCAAGAACGTTGTTTCAAGAAGTCCGGCTCTCAAAATAAGAAGGCATTCAAGTGATTATACTAAAAGTGATTTACTTTTAAATGTTAACATTTTGCCATTTTTTTCCGACTTCCTGATCATGTATATATTCGCGCTTATGCTTTAGGAACTCTTTGTCTAGCGTTTGGTTTTATTAAATAAAAGCTCTTAATATCGAAGAGTATTTAAAGCTCCATATAAAGGTTTTACTACCTAATTTTTTCAAAGCGAAAACGTTTGATATGTTTAAATTATTGTTTTATTTTGCTTTTAGTAACATTTAGGAAAACGTGTATGGCACATTTGGTTTGATTTGCTTGATCGTAAAATTGAGAAAACAGATTTTTCAATTTTCTTTACTTAATTCTTTTTCTAACTAAATGGTTTTTTATATTAAAGAATTATGAAATTTTTATTCAAAATATATAATTTGGTATATGAAATTAATGATATTAATTATTTGAAATAGCTGAAAACACCTTTTTGCGATTAGTTTTCTTTTATACAAAGAAAATAAATAATAAATGCATAAGAATAAAATTGTTGTCATGAGAAATAATAATTAAAATAAGTAAATCATTAAAAATAGTTATAATTATAAAAAATTCGACATCAAGATTAATTTTTTCCATTTTAATATCATTTTGAGTATTTAAAAATTCATTTTGGATATTAAGTCTATCTATGTTTTCTGTAAATACTATTTTATACTGTAAAATTTTCGGCAGATGAAATTCTGTATGAAGACCATATGTCGAATTTGAAATAATTTTTTTTACTCAATAGGTCAAGCAAAAGTTTGCCTGCTAAAATGGCGACAAAAATGATATCTAAAAAAGCAATGCGTTAAATAAGTGAAATCTGAATATATGAATTTAAAACCACAATTAATTGGATATTTTCCAAATTTTAGAAAAGTAAATTTAATTGGTCGATTATTGGATTAAATGTTTATATTTCTATTAGTGACTCAATTAATAGAACTAACATTTTTAATTGAAAAAAATCATTCCATATTTGCAAGTAAAATGGGCTGATTATGAAGATTTGAATTTCATTATTTACCAAACAACTACCGTCTCGAGAAAAAGGCAGCGTTGATTTTTGAATAATCCTCTCACTGACAGATAAAGTTTGCTTTATTTAAGGCGACCAGGGACCTTTAAAATGACTTTTTGCAATTTTCACCTTAGCAATTTGAAATTTTACAGGTATTAAGAGTAACACTATAGGAGATGATACATAGAATTTTAAAGCACTATGTTAATTTATTTATGAGTTAGGGGGGTTAATATGATATAATATTAGCGATAAATAATGTTAGAGAAAAAATTTCAGGCGCTCCAAATTTGTTCAAAAGTGCTCCGATTTTTATTATTACTTACTCTAATCCTTTTGGAACAAAAGTTGGGATAAATCTTGAAGTTTCAGTTCAAAATATCAAAATTAACCAATGCAATAACTCAAAACTACTTAAACTTTAAAAAAAATAAAAATCAGTAGTTTATCATATTGGTTCATTTTAATATTTCGTACTCAAATTTCAAACGTAATCCCAACTTTTGTTTCAAAAGGGTTAGAATAAGTAATAATAAAAATTGGAGCGCTTTCAAACAAATTTGGAGAGCCTAAAACATTTTTCATTAACGTTATTTATCACTAATATTATATTATATTAACCAGCCTAACACATACATTAATTAATATAATGCTTTAAAATTTGATGTACCATCTCCTATAGTGCTACTCTTAATGCCTGTAAAATTTCAAATTTCTAAGGTGAAAATTGCAAAAAGTCACATTAAAGGTCCCTGGTCGCCTTAAGTTATATTAGAGCCGTGTTTTATATCATTATTAAGGCTATTCCGAGATAAAACACAATTTTTTTAACTGCGATCAGATGACGAGGATAAAACTCAGCTGGCGTACTCTTTCCTAATTTCCTTCACCTCAAAAAATGTACCTCCAGCCTCAGATTTTGAGTGAATTAATTGACAGCTTCTACCGTCAGGCTAGCACTCGGAAGGAAACTAAAATTTAGTCCTCATCTCTCTTTCTTGCCACCTGCCACGTATGGTTGAAATGTGTACTTCTCTGCAACGCCATCTACCACATCATGAAGGCGTTTCCAGCCAGTTACGCGTTTACGTTTCGGTGTGATTTAATTCTCATATAAATTTGAAATATTTTTATTTGGGATATCTTATTTAATTCTGCCTATTTTATGTCATTGAAACACCTTTTCAAAAATAAACATCATCATTCACTTGTTAATATGGTGGTTATTTGGTAGGATATCTGTTGGATTATTCTGAGACAACTGAAAATCTCTGACTACTTTTAATTAGAAAATAATATAAAAAAATACTTGCTGAATTTAATAAAATGACGTGAGAGTCACTTTGAATTTTTTCTAAATGTATGCAAATTAAACAAAAAAGATTATAATTGAAAAAAAAAATGAAAAGTTTTCCATACAAAAAAAAAAGGCTTAATATATATCCGAGGCCTCTTTTCTTTCCCCACAGTCTAACATCAGGAACCGGATCTCAGTTACCCCCAAGCAAGGTAAAGAAGGTCACGTAGACGTTATTGGGAGATAAAGGATATTGAAATTTTAGCGAAGAGTTTCAGATCTTAGTGAGGAACATAATAGGATTCCGAACTTCTTTTTAACAAGGGAGAAATTTTCGACTTGGAAAGAATTGGATTTCACACTGTGTAATCAAATTTTACGAAAGGATTTGGAGGTCTTAGAATATATGAAGAGTTTTTTAAAAGTTTAAAAGAACTGTTTTAAAAAAAAGTGGCGGAGAAAATTTAATTTAAAATGTATCAGCATAAATAAAATATAAAAATGCAATATCTTTGTGTAAGCTTAATCATTTTATATCTTTGGGGTATGTGTTGAATGGGAAATTAGGAAAAAAATAAATCGACTTCATTAGTACTAATTATAGTAATAACAAAGTAGTTATTTATAATTATTAAAATTAAGCAATACTTAATTATAATTGATAAAAAATAATCGTTATAGTATTATTGCATGATATCTATTTGTTATTTAATTTAATTAATTTGATTCTAACTGTTTATGCTCAAATATAAACAGTTAGATTGTGTTATAGACAATAACTTGATGTGGTTGGTTTTAAGTTTGATGTATATTTGTAAAATTTCAGCCATTTAATTCATTATTTTTTTAATTTCTACTATTTTTTCACACTCTCACTTTAAATATATATAAATCTTGTTTAATTTTTCAGTCACTAATAAAATAATGTTTATTAATTCAATCAAGCTCAAATACATTTTTTTCAAATTTTTAGTTTATGACACTTGATGTTAATAAAATTCTTTCAAATATTAATTCATTAATTTGGTTAATTTTTTATTGATTAATTAAAAACTAACCTAATGAATAAACCACCAATAACTTTCATTTCCCTACCGCCAAATGACTAAGACTTAATATTGTATTTCCCACGCTAATGAGGTTAGGCTTTAAATGTTTTTCACCGATTATTTCAAACGGTTAAGTTTTTATTCTTAGTATATGATGCATTTAAAATTATGCATTGTTAAATCATAGGTTTTCTGAATCCTTTTGAATTAACATAAAGCAGTTAAATAAAGGAAATTAAATTTTTTAAATCTGCATTGTGTTACCCCAACTGGAGTAGAAAATTCATGCATTTGCGCTGCTTCTATTGGCGTTGAAAATTCACGCATGCTCAGTGTGTTTTGAATTATTTTCAATGAATACGGACTTGATTTTGCATCGGCCTGACATAATTTTTTGATAAATTTTTCATATTAATTGTAATTATTTAATAAAAAATAATTAAAAAAAATGTTAATCTAAGTAGTATTTCTCTTAATTTTTTTTATATTACTTATTTTTCAATTTTATCGCTTACATATAATGAATTGGCAAACGGATGCATTTAGTTTGATATTAGATATTAATATAAAGTTAGCTGACTTTCTGAGCTCTGTCAGCTGTCAGCTGACAGAGGTAGCGCGTATTCTTCGTGTTCTGGGAGTCCCGGGTTCGAGTCTTGGTTCGGGCATGGTTGTTCTGTGTTTTATCTGTGAGATATGTGAATGTGGCCCCCCGTAAAAAGAGGTTGTGCAAGCGTGTGGGTGTGTGTTTCATCCTTATATGAGCTAGAAGTCAGACCATTGCCCTCGGGTTCTCAGGGGTTCATACCCTCAGAAGCTACTGCACCCATCTTTCCGTGGTAAAAAGAGAACACGATATCATCATCATCATTATCAATATACAGTTTAATATAAAGTCCATATACAAAATTTGATCCTTGTTTATTACGTTTTTATGTTCACAAATAGACAAAACTTTCATGTTAGCAATAAATCATATATAAATTTAAACAAAACGAAGGAAGACAAGTGAATAATATTTGGCATGTATACTATTTATTTCAGTTGTAGATTTAAATAAAATTTTGAATGAAATTCCTCATCAGGAACAAAAGCATCATTAAAAAAGCCAATAAATTTGAGAAAATAATAGAATTGCAATAGCAAAGTTGAATTCCTTCTTATAAAATCGGATTAAAAATTATAAAAATTTTAGTTACTAAATCTATAATTCGAGAATTGCAAACTATGTAAAAATAAATTTTCAAGTAAATGTTACTTTTTCTGTTTATTTCTATAAGTGTTGCCAGTTAGTCAAACAAGTTTTTTTATATTTTTTTTATATGCAAGTTATTGCATCTGAAATTGAAATATAATTTTCAAAATGTTGTAAAATATACGAGCATTTTAACATGATTATTAATTTGATGTAAATGAAAACTGAATTCCTTCCAATCTTAAATAGATTAGAATACGTATTGTTTTGATTATCAAAACCATTTGGTAAACGTAAAATAAAGCAAACTATTTTAATATTTATTACAAATCACATAAAATCTATAATAAATATTTTTTGTTCAAAGAAATAATATAAATCTGAAAGCTTACTTTCAATATCATTAAAGTAAGAATTTTCACATATTTCCTTAAACTATTTCTTGAATATTGGTTGGGAAATAAGTGTTCGAGCTCTATGTTAATGAGGGCTTTAAAAGTCTTCCTCGGAAAAGAATAGGATTTTTGAAGATATTGTTCAAGTTTTGCGACTTTAATGAGAACCTGTTCTAAAGGATTTTCCTGAAAATGATTTGCATTTAAATTTGTGCATTGTTCCGCATTTCAGTATTTATATATCATTCCGATCATTTAGATCTTCCTAAAATGCTTATTTAAAATATCTGATTTTGTTTGTTGTATCTTTATTTTTGTAACAAAAGTTTCTTCTCGATTAAGTTTTTCTTTCCTTTCTAAGTTCAATATACCTGCCATGAAAATATTTGAAAATTATTAAAACGAGAAAGTGTATAGTAATATTTTTGTTTTAGTTCACTAAAAACTTTAGAATTATCTTGTCTCAAATCTTTAAAATAAATTGTAATTTCAATCCCATTCAGAGTATTTATAAATTTTTTTTGGATATTTAAAATTTTCAGGCATTTTTGTCACTTTGTTTTTATTGCTTCAAACTTTTATGAGTTTTATTTTTATCTTAAAGATTTTGTTACAGATAATTATCTCCTAATTTTAGATGCCTTTATACTGTCACATTCCCACTAATTTCAGTATATAATGATATTTTTTCTAATACATTTATAGGGCATTTAATTTTCTATTATTTATTAAATGTTTAATATTTTTTATTGGTTAATCATAATTATGACGAAATCTTGTAATCAATTTTGATCATATCCGATTTTATATACCTCATGCATTGATTTGAAGCTATAAAAAGTTGAATAAGTTATATTTAACACAATGTTAAAATATATTCTTGATATAAAGTATAAGCAAATATATAGAATTTTGAAATTCTAACTGTTAAGGAAGATAATAGAAAATCAATTACGAAATGCTATCTTCACAAGCATTCTAACAATCAGGTTGGATAAAAGTGTGTAAAAGAGAATGAAAAAATACATTTTACTGTCATATCTGTAAAGAAACAAGCCCCTGTGTTCTAAAATTTGCATGCAATACGTAATATATATAATAGGATATAAAAAATTATTATGTTAGTACGTAATATTTATAGCCGGCTTTCTGTCACAGAGGTAGCATGTCTTCCTCATGTTCTGGCAGTCCCGGGTTCGAGTCCCGGATAGGGCATGGTTGTTCTGCTGTGTGCCATCTGTGAGATGTGTGAATGTGCCCCCCCCTGTAAACAGGGGCTGTGAAAGCGACTGTGATGAGTGAGTAGCTAAGTCGTACTCTTGGCTCTAGTTGGCGGTATTTCAAAAACAAGAGACGTCCTTTCGGCTTAAATCTGCTGCTACATCAGCGGGGGTCGTTTCCATGGCAAGTGTCATAAGTAACAACAACGTGATATTTATACCTGGGAAAGAACTGAAAGAATGATAAAATATTATAATTTAAAAATTGCTCAGATTTTCTGTTGTTCTATTAAAATAGCAGATTATTCTGCTATTTTCTTGAAAAGAATCTATCATTAATATTCTTTTCAAAGAAGCCTTGAAAATATGACAGTGTGTAATAAATAAACCAATTGAATCGAAGTAGAAATAGTGTAAAGAAGAAAATTATACCTTAACGGATTCGTGGCACATCATTCGTTCCATTCCTGTAATAAACTTCAAGAAAGTTGCAGATCCCTGCCTCAGAACGTTTCCAAGATGTATTTTTCTGCTTCAAAATAAGTTATTCATTTTATTGAAACGGGGCACATAAACAAATGTCAAGTTCCAGGAATATTCTGCTGGATCAGACATATTTATACCCTATTTCCTCACTGCATATTTATCTTCATTCACTGTTTCTATTATGTTCGGCCTTTTTTTTCTGGACATCTATTACACTGGAAATACCATTCCGGAGACTTACTAGCATTCTTTCTTGATAAAGAAGACGAGTAATCCATTGTTTCGTTGGACTATGCGTCTTCCTTAGATAGTCGAATCTAGGAACATTTCATCTAGAAGATTGTTAAGATACCTGTACTTTGGATGGTTGGTTTGGCTATTTTATCATTTACGTTAGTTTTCAATGTTTTGGGACATATTGTTCTTTTAATTCCTTTACCCATATTCCTTTTAATTCCTTATTGTTCCTATTGCATATTCCTTTTAATTCCTTATTGTTCCTATTGCATATTACTTTTAATTCCTTATTATTCTTTTAATAACTTGAATGGATGTTAAGGAGGAAATAAAGTATCGCGATTTTTTTTCACATACATATGCATTCATAAATAACTTTTATTTCATTAAATAAATTATTTCTTATAAGATTTTTATTACTGTATCCTCATATACTATGTTATGACAACAAGTAAACAAGGGATTTTTTCCATACATAATATCTTTCTACATGTTATTATTCCAGATAATTTTTCTATAATATTTCGAATTGGAAAATCTTTATAAACAGTGTCATATTATAATAATTTCTTACGTGATTACAAATTCTGTACATAGTTATTTTTATTTTTTCTTATATAAATAATTTGATATTTCATAAAATTCCATGAAAATGCCCATCAAGCCTTTTAGTGACCAGAATGGTTAGATATATGAAAATATGAGATGGCATTCTGTTCTGTATAATTATACTCACAAAATCATGACTAAATTTATATTAATACGAGGGCGATCAAAAAGTCTTTGCGCCTTTTTTAAAGCCAAAATACAGCTGTAAATACAAAGCGAACATATACATTCCACGTAGTGAACGTCCCTTGAACCTTACCAGCCGTATCTGCCTTTTGCGCTAATGAGTGGCGCTGCTATCAGTCATTTAAGATGGGGGTTGTTCTTTAGACGTCCACAGCTTATGAGCAGCGAAGTGTTATTCGTTTTCTATGGAACAAGGGACACACGTTCATAACAATTCACAGGGAAATGCACCCCCCGTACGGGGAAAAGTGTCTCTCTTTGAGAAGTGTTCAATGGTGGTGTCGTGAGTTTCAAAAAGGTCGTGAAGACTTGCATGAGAATGAGCATTCACTGAGAGAATCTAGAACACCCACCTTAGAGTCCAGACCTTGTGCCTAGTGATTTTCACGTTTCCGGTCCACTGAAGAAGTTTCTAGCAGGACAGAGATTCATATGTGACGAAGAAGACAAGAATGCGGTCCGACGGTGATTCCACGGGCAGCCAGAAGAATTCTACCAGAGGGGTATCTCTAATTTAGTGCTGCGATGGAACAAATGTCTGGACCGGTGTGGTGACTATGCGGAGAAGTAATGTAAGGCACGTAGTACACTACTATATTGGTAAATATCTGTATGTGCCTGTTTTTGGCGAATAAAAAATAGACGCAAATACTTTTTGGTTTGCCCTCGTATGACGGTGAATGCTAGGATGAAAAAAAAATTTCCTTTTTTTTTAATTAAATATTTTATTTTTATTTTGTAAATGTAATAAGCATAAAATATCCTGAAAACAATGATGATAATATAACATTGTAATTTACTAGCATTGAGGGATTCATGTTTTGTTTAAGTGCATCGATTTGTGTATTAAGTGCATATTAAGAATGGATTTATATTTTAACTGTAATTTCAAATTAATTCTTGTCGCTGTTTCTAATGGCACTTGTCATAGACAAGCTCCTGGATGCATCAGCGAATTTAATCCTAATGATCGTCTCTTGTTTGAAGTAGCGCCAACTAGGGCCGAGAGTACGACTTAGCTTCTCACTCATCACATTCGCTGGCACAGGCTTTTTTTACTGGGAGGCACAGTCACATTCCTCACAGACAGAACACAAAAGAAGAACAACCATGCCCTAATCTGGACTCAACCTCTGGAAACCCAGAACGCGGGAAGACTCACTACCATTATTCCAAAACGCCGGTTCGAATGAATTCTTGTAAATGATGTGTAATTATTTGTAAATGGGTTTAATTATTTTTTCAATATTTTTACAATTTAAAGTTTAAACATGAAAAAAAAAAGAAATTATTTCACCTTTAGGGAGAAAAACATTTAACATGTTTTTATTACTTGGTGAGAAAAATAAATACTTCACACCTGTTAATCTTAGTTTTATAATTTATTTTTTAAATTCTCTTTGGCTAGTTTTTCTAAATTTAGTTCAAGAATTTTATTTAATCTAATTTGAATAATTAAAAATGATTTTTGAATAATCTTGAAATTGATTTTTCAGCTCTTACCATCTAAAAGTTAATTAAAAAAATAAGTCTTTAAGCTTAAGTTATTATTCAGTTTGCTAGAGTTTCAGCAGCAATTGTTATACATTCTTTTTAGCAATAAATGGACACGTTTGATTTTACGGCTGACTTTTATAAGTTAGATTTACCATTTTATGTATATTTTATGACTTTGTGTTTTGACTGAGTGTATATAAATGGACTAACCTTTGCAATGATTTTAATTAAATCTTTTCAATGGTATATTTTCTTATGAATAAATATCGAATTAAAAGCAATTTTTAATCTTTGGGGAAAAACATTTAACATTCTTTTAACACTTAACGAAAAAGAAATAAAAGTTTCAAAATAATTAATATTATCTCCAAGAGTTTATTTTTTAATGCCGTTGATTAGTTTTTCATGAATTTAACTAAAGCATTACTTAAGACAGTGTTGAATTTTAATAAACGATTAGTAAAACAATCTGAAATTTATTTTCTAGTTATTTTCTTCCAAAGAATTGAGTAAAAAATAAGTAATATCTATTAATAGTCAGTTTAATAGGGTTTCACGATGGTAATATATTTTTAGTAATAATTAGTAATAAATAAATGCTTTTTAATAATAATGAATAAATTTTTAATAATAATGAATAACTTTACTAGTTATTGTCATCCAAAGAGTTCATTAAAAAAATAAGTCATTACTTTGTAATATTTATTAATAGTCAGTTTAATAGGGTTTCACGATGATAATATCATATTTTTTAGTAATAATTAGTAATAAATGAATGCTTTTTAATAATAAAGAATAAATTTTTGACTGACTTTTACAAGTTAGATTTACAGTTTTAGCTACTAAAATTCTTATAAAACCACTTTTGCATTGAGATACTGCATGTTTTAATATCACATGTACCTTAAATTAAAACTTAACACAGCGAGAATTTAACAGATTCTAGTTCATTTGTTCGTATTTCTCTTGAGATCCATTTAATCCTTGTAAATTTCTACCAAAATGTGGATGACTAAAATTACTTTTTCCAAAATTGCAAATTTCTCTTGGAATCTCCACGAAAATGAATGAATACATTTGTTAATCCCTTCGTTTCTGGATGTGCCAGAGGATAGTCAATTACTTCAGGTTAGCATAATATCACCAACTGTCTCTTATTCCCAAAAGCATCGCTGTCAGGGAACGGGAAATTGAAATTGATGATATTAGTTAGCATTCCAATCCTTGATTTCTGCTCGAATGCTTTGTGAAATAAGGTTGCAATTAGTCCAAAGGAAATCCTTTTATATTCAATAAAGATTCATTTGAAAATGAATTAAGATAAAAAAATTTTATCTCTTACTTTTCTATCATGGATTAGTTATTCAAAGAATTTAAGAGCTAAAAAAAGGTATATTAGTGACTGTATTTCTGTAATTAAATTTATATCTGTCTAGTTGGCTTTTTTATTTGTTCTGTTAGGATTATTACGTTAATTTCTTGATGCAATATCAAAGACTATATAATACAGGTAGAGTAAATCTAAAAAAATGGTTCTCAATTGAAAGAAAATTGTAAGATGTCACTTTCAAGCACACAAATGATGAAAATGGAACTGCATTTTTTTAATGAAGCAAACATTAATTTGTCAGCTGAAAGCTCTAAATGTCTCTGCATTATTAGAGCATAGTATTAGTCTAATATAATTATAATGATCTGAATAGCGTTTTCCTAATATTCCTTGTAGCATCCTCCTTTTAAAAAGAAATTGTAAGTAAGGAATAGTATTAAGCTTCTTTTTTTATTGATATTGGAAGCTGTATATGTGATGTATTGCTTTAAAAAAAGGAAAATCCCTCATAAACGAATACATGGAAGTTTTTCTCAGCCTTACTGATTAACTCATCTATCCTAATCTTAACTTGATTAGTTCTTAGCGATGCAAATATTTTGACATGGCCACCGTTGTCACTAGATCTATCTCGGAATGAGCATGATTGGGATATAATTGTAAAACAGTTTCGTTCTTGTTCCTATTTCGTAAACATTTTCTGCATTTACTCAACAGTTGAAGCAGCTATGAGATATGGGTTGTGACATACGAATGAATGTGTGAGCAGTGTGATAAAAAAACCCACATAATATTATATCTACCAGAATTTCTAAAAATTTTACAAGCAAATTTATATTTTGCATTATAAATTTCCAGTTCTTTTAAAATTACATTTACTTTTATAAACAGGACAGCTGCTGTTTGATGGTAAGGTTGTTATTAAGCTGTTGTTAATTATAGTTTTTTTTTATTAAAGCCCGCTGACAGGCCTTTCAGCGATTTAAGCCGATTGAGCGTCTCTTGTTTTCCAGCGCCAACTACGGATAAGAGAACGACTTAGTTACAAACACTTCACAACCCTTTTTACCGGGCTGTCTTTATTTATGCATTTCATTAATTCATACACAGACCGTAATTTAAATCTGTTGTTGTTGTTACTTATGGCACTTGTCTATGTCCAAGACCCCCGCTATTGCAGCAGCTAATTTAAGCCGAAAGGAACATCTCTTGTTTTGAAGTAGCGCCAAATAGGGCCAAGAGTACGACCTAGCTACACACTCACTCACCACATTTGCTTGCACAGCCCCTTTTTAAAGGGGGGCACAGTCACGCATCTCTCAGATAGCACACAGAAGAACAACCATGCCCGAACCGGGACTCGAACCCGGGATTTCCAGAACACGAGGGAGCTATAACTTCTGAGCCAGTACTCCAGTGGTATTACTATTGAAATGGAGGACTTTGTGACGACGGAAGACTTAACGTGCTCTAGCCACCACATGCATGGAGTCTTCGGCTGGCGAGTTCGAACTCGCAACCCAAGATATGTGAATCCAACGCTCTATCAACCAGACTATCCTAGACCCACACATTAAACTTTTCTGGCCAAATACCTCAGTAGTTTTTCTGGTACGTTTGGAGAGTGGTTCTTCAGAGCCTACGATTCTATACTGTGCAACCTATCCTAACGTAACTGTTTTATTGAATCTAAGCATTTTTATATTCAACTAATATTAATATGTTGTTCTATTTTTACTGAATGGATTTCTTTCGGATTTCATTATTAATTTCAGAGTACTCGTTGTAATATGGTATATTATTTTTAATTTAAGAATGATTTTGAAAAAAAATTAGTTATTTCTAAAAAAAATCTATATTTTGTATAACGGAATTAACTATCTAAGACTTAAATATTTTGATCAATGGAAGTTTTTTTATATATTTAATATACTAAGAAATAAACAAATATCAATAATCGTTAATATATGCATAGCTTTATTGGTGTCTTATTGATTATATCCTGCCGTTATTTGTTGCACATTATGTGTAATAACTTGCCAACTATCATTTGCTAATGATCACTAATTTCCTTATTGCTACATATTATAAAAAAGTTTCTTGTATAGGAAATTGATTATGACCTTTATTTTAATAAATGGTATATTGATATATGGATAACTTATGTTTGTTAAAAGTTCCATGTATGGATGAATATTTTCACGCAGAAAAGAATAATTTTTCATTATTATTATACGTGTTTACATAATTTTTAAGGTATCTAGTTATGTTCGAAGTGAGTTTAAAAAAGTTTTTGAATATTAATGTGATATTTTTTTTGATGTATGGATAAAAATAATTATTAAATATGTACGTAACTTTTCAAGAAAAAACATATTTTGATATAAATTTTAGCTTTTATTCACAAAAATTAAGCTTGTTCTACAGAAAACTAGGATTGGTTGTTATAAATTTTCTTTGCAGCGTAACATGGGTAGCTTTTCTTGGAGTCTGACTAACTATCATCTAATACTTATATTCAAAATTAATATTATTGTGCGTAATATATAAAATTATTTATGTAATTTTTGAATTTCTTTATCAATATTTATATTAAACAATCATGATTTCGTTTCTAGAGCATTTAACATCAACTCTGTAACTCATTATAATTTGTTTAACATAACTAGCACTAATTATAAATTTCATTAAGATATCTTGATTATTTTTGAGAATTGACGATAAGACTTGTACAGTTGAATTAATAAAAAAAAACCTTATATTTTTATTTATAAGCTATTAAATAATTTAAGTGCTTATAATAGGTATCACTTACAAATCAATAACTTTATATATTATCGTTCCTAAATGACAGAGACAAAATAAAGATGTCACTGGAAACGGAAACATACTTATTGTCTTGAATTCTTAAAACAATAAATAAATAAATAAATAAAAATGCAAATTTTCATCTAAAATTCATGCTTTTAACTCAGTTTGATATCTTAAGCTTGTAAACGGACACAAATATCCATCTTTGCCTTGATGTTAATTTTATCATCTTAATTTTATTTCCTTCACATTATTTATTAAAAAATGATGTTAGGAAAAGTAATTTAACGGTGAGTTTTTGTCTGCATTTGCCGATAACTAAAGACTCTTTTTGCTTTCTGATATTTTATCTATTTGGATGAAATAACTGGATCTCATATGTCTCATGTGTATGCAAACAACGATAGCGCCGTATATAAATACCCTTTTTAAAGCCCAATCGTACTTTTACCTTGATGCTCTCTTGGCTGTCCAGTAGTGCTGTGTTAATATTGATGTTGTGACTTTCCTTTCTTTGATTCTGCTTTTTTTGTGATGGGTGTTATTTTTTTAAGGATTGTGGTAAAAAAGGAATTTATTTGCGTATACGCTTTTATTTGTAATTTAATATTCTAAAAAAGTTGTAGTGTTTCATAATCTGGTTGAATGTAAAAAATATATGTTGCATTAAAATAAGTGATATTATCTTACTGAATAATTTTTAAATAAAATAGTATATTATGTAATTAAAACTTAAATAAGAGCTGCAAATGTATATCTATTTCACAAGAAATTCCATGTTTTTTTGCTATGCTTTAACAAATTTTCAATATAAGTTTTTAAACAAAATAATTATTTCATATATGTTTTTTTATTTGATTAAAAGAATGTTTTGTGAATCTTCAATTTAATAGAGGTAAGTTTATATCTTTTCATTCAAAGTTTTTAATTTTTCGAATAATTTACTGGAAAAAATGATTTATTTTCCTAGTATAATTTTTTCGAGAATTTAAATCATACCCTCATTGCTCTAACTTGAAAATGGTTTCTCACATTTAAACTTTCAACTGATTAAAATTTGAGATGTATTTATTAAAGCTCTTTTGTTAATTTGTATTTATTAAAGCTCTTTTGTTAATTTGTATTTATTAAAGCTCTTTTGT
>JAOUZG010025633.1:259966-276953 GCA_026289955.1 Argiope argentata
TTTATTAAAGCTCTTTTGTTAATTTGTATTTATTAAAGCTCTTTTGTAATAAGTTCAGAGTTGCAAGGCTTAATGTAATAAAATCTGGTTTTCCTTTATGATTTATAAGAATTTTATTTAACTATTTTATTTTTTGATTATTTTACAATAGCAGATTTCTGTACTTGCAAAATAGGAATCTATTTGGATCATGTTTCTAAAGGAGTAGCTGCTGTTGTGTTTGTTACTGAAAAAAAACATTAAATGTAAAATATTCATTATTTTTAATTTTGGAAAATATCTCAGGGTTTTGAGATTATGGTATAAACAAAGAACTATTAATTAAAAAAAATAAGTATTTGTATTTTCTTTCAATCTTTGTAGTTTGATACAAGAAAGAGTTAAAATTTAAATCGAGATAAAATTGTAAAATATTTAAAGACAGTCTCATTATTACGTAACAGTTTTATATACGTAACAGTTTTTTTAAATCAATTTTTATTTTTACTAGTCAATATATAAGAATTTACGCCTAAAATTATTTATATATATTTTTTAGCTTGAAATACACGTTACAAGAATTTATTAAATAGAAAGATATAGTAATCTTAACAAATGAGAAACAGAGGGTTGTTTATTTTAAACGTCGTATGTCAGATAGTAAAAATTACTCTATATGAGTTTCAAAAATGTAATTAAATCAACAGACGCTTTTTTATAATATTTAATTATAAATATAATTGAATAATATTTAACATAAAGAGTGATTTTTATTTAGTATTATAAAAATACCTTTTTGATAATTTGTAACGTAGCTTTTATTTAAAATAAAAATATCAAATTCACACCCTTTTTTAGCTTTTATTTATTCTTTTATTTCCATTCATAGCAATGAAAATATTGCATTTTAAAATCTTTATATAGTTCCCTTTTAAAGCACTTTATTGTAAAATTTTTTTTTATTTTGAAAAGAGCCACAAACTATATCCGTTAATGTAATTAGATATAAATAAGGACAATTAGGGATTTAACTATGTTAGAACTGGTATTAGTTCTGGCGTATTTAGTTTTATAGAGGTGATTTATTGATGATGATCAATAAAAATGAAGAATTCAAATTGTTTACATTAAATTTTTTTTGTTATTTAAAATAATCTTTCCTAGATTAATTTTTTTAAACATTTTTTTAAAGCTTTAGGCATTCTCCTAGCTAGTTTTAATTTTAGACTTTTGAGATAATTTAATTTGTAAGCTTATTCTAACAATAATACTTTTAGAATTCACGTAGAAAAGAGTATATATTACTTTATTATGTATATGTTGTATATATAGAGTATGTATGTATTGCTATATTATGCTAATGGTGGATTTGTTCTTATTTTTAATAATCGATAGTTAAACTACTGTGCTTTTGGTACGCTTGGATTTTGTTTGATAAAAAATTTTTGATACTTGTTTTTTCGATTTCTGTTGCCAAATTTACAAAACCACATTAAAATTCAGAAAATCTGAATGCGAAGATATAAGGCTTCCGCAAATAAGTTCTTGAATGTATTCAAAGTTTTTGAATACATTCCAAAGTATTGGAAATAGTTTATGCATTTGAATGATCTATGTCATGAATTGTGTTTGACCAAAATATTGAATTTAAGACATTTTGTTTTGATGATGTTTACTGTTAATGTAAATTTTTATTTTTCGAAAGTTTATTGCTTAAATTGAAATAATTTGTACCTTATTTTCTATGATTTTATTTATATGCATTGTCATTAGTTTTGCAAAAGTAATGCAAATTCATCAAAATTTTTACAAGCATTTAATTCATCAATAATTTGCATTTCAAAGAGTCAAATACATTGATTTTTCAAAATAAATACCAATCCCTGGCTTGATTTTAGTAATTAAAGTTAATTTTCATTTTAGGAGGATTTATGAATTTTTAATTAAAAATGTTATCCTTCTCTAAAAACTCTGTTATCATGAGTGAATTTCAGTATTATCTTTGCAATTTTTTTTAAATTCTAAGGAATAAAGAAATTACGATTTAGTTATTCCATAGGATTAAATGTGTGGCATTAGTAAAGTATTATATATTTAGGAAGAACTATACATTTCATTTAAAAAGGTTTGATTCCTTTGCAAATTTGATATAAATAAAAGAAAACCAGTGAAATAATACAAGAAAGCAAAAGTAATAGGAGGTTATAATATTAAGGATATTATTGTTACGAAACTTCCACTACAAAGTCTGTAAAGTCGCCAGATTCGCTTGTAGTGGATGTATTATGTGAAAACAATCAGCATGCATGAGGATGTGAAAACAATCTTCAGTAAGAAAAGCAACGACGATCTTTATTGCACTCGAAGACAATATTGCAAAGATAGCAAATGAACACAGACGACAAATATATATATATATATATAGCCTAGACGGACACAGGCTACACACAGCAGCACACTACATTAAAAAGTAGTCCACGAGTAGTTATCGACCACAGTACACAATGGCGACCAGAAAAACTCAGTAGGAGGAGGGAATCTACGTGGTTGCACCTTACGATCCCTCCAAACGTCTGCAATTCTCTACTGTCTCCTAACTTTAGCTGCCGACTCACTACTCCATCACGATTGGCAAATACACACACGACTCAATTCCGATACCATAATAGAAACCAGGATTCGTCACGCAGGCCAGTATTACAATCACTTCAATTTCACATTTCCCGCCGTTACTTCTTTATCTACTCGACGACTGGTTTCACGATTTCAACTGAATACCGCTTGAGACTTCTGGCCTTTTATAGTTCCCGAGAAATGGACCAGGAAGATTCTGAATCAATCAGGCGAATCTCAATTCCTATTGGCTGGATCATTACATTTCTTGAAAATTCCAGTAATATCTATTTTGTCTCCAAAGTCATCAAATTTGTCGCCAATCTCTGAGAACACTGTCACGGAACCGATTCGGACCCATCAAAAAATGGTTTCCAGCTGAACTAACTTTGAAGGGAAGTAACATTACAGGTTTGTAACACTATGTAGGATGTTTTATTATTTCTGCATTAATTCGTTTTTGTATGATTTCTCATCCTAGGTGTTCTCATTCGTATCCTTGGACAAATTAAAAATTGTTCAAGCACTGTATTTTGCGAAGTCCAGTGTTTTAGAAAACACCCTCAAAAACGTTGAAATTACAATAGATCATAAATAAATTTTATTTGAATTATGGAAAGCAACAATACTTACATGAACTTCAGTATTTAATAACAGAGAAACAGTTGGAAACTTTCACTACATATTATTGTAAGTGTCTTAAAATAACGGACCACGCTTTAAATAGCACAGTTTTGATAAATATGAGAGCAGCACATAAACAATATCTAACAATTTTTCTGTTGTAATTCGAATAATTTATAAAACAATAAATTATTTGTAAGAATAATAAACTTTTCCAGAGGACCAAAAGAATTTTTATGTTTTTTATGATAATTTTAATTATGTAAATGTTCCTTATGAAAGTTCCCCTAGATCAATTTGTGAGGGTTCTCATAAATTTAAAACCCTTGAAATTTTATTAAGATAACACATGAGCTGGAACTCCAACTACAAACTACCGCACCACACCAACGGGTAACTTTTAGCCTTCAAAGTCCTATTTAACGTACACTTGACCCGCATATACTACTGATCCTTAATAAAATTGGTTTTATAAATTGAAACTTTTTGAAACGTGATCAAGATTTTACCACTAAATTTAGCACGTTACCAGGTAATGTGTTAAATTTCTCATGCATGTATTAATCTAAGCTCTTCTGAAATAAATTTGTTATCATGTATAGTGATGATTTTTTTAAACTAAGGATTGAAAAGATACTGTTTGGATATCTTTCGTCTTTTGAATGGAAGAGTTACGTTACGTCGAGTTTTAATTATGATTAATTATCAAAATTTTTAACGGATTGTCATTCGTATTAATATATTTTTTCAATCCGCTTTTACAGTTAGATAAGAAACTTATGAAATTCCTTATTATTATTTTTTTGAAAACGAAACGCGCACGTTCAGTCATCAGCATTTACGTTTAGAGTTAAAAATAACCTTTTTTTTTAAACTTTCGGTATTACAAGTCTTTGGATGAAAATTATAATTAGAATATTTTACCTAACTATGCTTATCTATTTCCCAACCAATCCGTTCCGATCCATTTTTTGAAATTGCAGTTTTAAGACACCCAAACATACACGGTTATTGATTGGCTTCGCATCGAGATATATAACCTAAGGAACTATCTCCAAATAGTTTGACTATCGTTTTTGGGTCACTCAATCAATTTGGGTCATACTTGATTAGATAGCAAGGTTACAAATCCAACCTAGAGTATGAAAATATTTTTATTCGAGGAATGTATTTGAATAAAAGTTTGGTAGAATTATTCTCATAATTCATTTAAGTCTGTTTAGCATCAGATTCCTCAATGCAGCATGAAAGAAAACTTCGTAAATAACTGACGTTGAATAATACACTCAAAACGATCGGGAAAATAAAAATATTTCTCACAAGGCTAAATTACTTTACATAAAGTGGCATCAACTGCATACCATGTCTTTTATTTGGATCGGTTAAATAAAGTCGAATCTTTTTAAGAGATATATATTTAACACATAATAATTTAGTGTTTGAAACAGAAATGTGCCATGTTCAAAATCAGGAAGAAAACAGGCTGAATTTTCAATTTCATTTTTTTCTATCTCGAGAGGACGCATTATCTATAAGTAATGCGGACACAAAAACAGACGAAGGTTATAAAGACACAGAGAGAACAAAATCATTTTAACTGGTTTTGTATACAATGATATTTTCATAAATCTAAAAAGTGTCAAATTTTGACAAAAATTCTCACATCTGTCGATCCTGTGTTGACCTTGAAAAGAGAAGTGCAGGAATCCTTTAGAATAATCTGTTTAAATTAAAAATTTATGGTTTCATTCACTCGGTACGTGGGAATGAATGGTGTTATTTAACCTTATTTGATTTATTTAACGACTTTATTTGATTTATTAAATAGAAAAATTGGAACGTAATCAGGAAATAAAAGAACATTTTAGAATGAAGTTACTATGGGCTAAATTAACACAAAACTTTGAAAATTAGTTAGAATTGAAATTAGAGTTTGAAATACCACAACATATACATATACTATATAATAATCATGCATTGTAATCACTTTCCATACATATGGCAAATAAAACTTTAAAAACACACACAGCACCGCTTCATGCTCCTGCTACTATAACCCCCTGGTTATTTAAACAGTGTAATGAGAATGAAGTGGAAAATATAATGAAAGTGATTTTTGTTCGACATCTCGCATTTATTGGTTAAAATTTAATAAGGGATTTTAATTTTGAATTAAAGAAAGCTGAAGACATGAGCTATTTGAAACTTATAAAAACAGTATGAAAGGCGTACAGATTAAAATAAAATATTAAATTTTACATTTGTATGTTACTGGATTTCTTTGTCCACAGAAAAAATACAACCTGAATAACTTTACTTTACAAGGGATTGCTTTCATTATAAAAGAAACATCTAAAAAGTCGAAATCTGTTCTTGATACATTATTCATAAGGGTCTAATTTTTTTTAAACCTTTATAGTTTAATCTGTTATGTAGGAGTTGAGAAATACCAGGATTTTCTTCTCCTTTGAAACAGTTATGAGTTTCTAAATATCTTTAAAATCTAACATTCAACATTTTTACTTTCTCGTCTACGAAGTATAAAGTAATGTATATAATAAAATGTTACAATCGTGGAAAAAGGAATTCTAGATTTTGTCAGAACTCCATGTTACAAATTTTCCTTAGTTGAAAAAACATATTTTAGGCATTATGTCTGTGTATCTGTGAGCAAGATAATTCATAACAGTTTGGGATAGACAGATAAAATTAGGTATGTGAACATTAGAAAAAGGGGAATGGGGTCAGGAAATAACAGAACATTTTAGAATGAAGTTGTTTAGGTCTAAATTAGGACAGAACTAGCTAAGAATTTGTAGATTCGTAATATTAAATTTTAAACAAAATAAATTCAAACAAATTGTATGTGTCTAGCTGTTCGAATAAAAATAAACTCGAAAGTGACAAAATCTGTATTAATGAAATCTAGTACATCGATTTAGCATATTAAATTAAAATTCTCATCGAGTTTTAAAGCAAATTTACTGAAGAGCTGACCATTTGTCATCATGAATTTCCACAAGCATATAAATGTAATGTCTTAAATCCGTAAAATTTGGAATGCGATCTTGGGGATACAACTGTAGTTCTATACCAAATTTTGAATTTATGATTTGTTTGGGAAAAAATGTGATCAAAAATCATATTTTCATGATAAATTCAGCAAAAATGCTGGATTGAAGCCAAAGAAATGTATTTCGTTCACTAATCCCAAGCAAGATATTATCAGCCTCACTAAAAACTCGAGGGTGACGGTATATTGGAGAAGATGATATTGTTGTTTCTTATGACACTTGCCATGGACAAGCTTGTTGAGGTAGACTTCGATTTTAATGTGATTCTTCTTTTCTAGTCGCGCCAACTAGGGCCAAGAGAACGAGTTTTGCTACTCACTCATAACCTTTTATACAGCCTCTTTTTACAGGGAGACACATTCACACACCTTACAAATAGAACACAGAAGGACAACCATGTCCAAACCAAAACTGGAACCCAAGACACCCAGATTACGGGAAAGACCCCTATGCTAGGAGGCCAGCAGGGAGAAGATGATAATATTCTTATTCGGAGGAGTGTTTAAAAGAGAATATACATTCTAATTAATATGAGATATTAAATGTTTTTGGTGTTGTTACTTATGGTCGTGCCATGGATAAGCCTCGCTGATACTATCAGCAAATTTTAAGTCTAAGATATACGTCTCTTTGTTTTACAAGTAGCGCCATCTAGTACCAAGAGTAGCTAGCTAGACACATGTCACAGCTCTATTTAGAGGGCGGGCTTCAAACATGCAAATTCATTCATTCAGCTTAAATAGTAATTAAGATCTGGAACAGAGGACTATCACCTTTGATACAGTATCCCCAATGGTATTACTCTTGGCATGGAGGACTTTGCGACCACGACTGGTTTAACAAGCGCCAACTGCAGCAGCGTCGGGGAATCTTTTGGCCGGTGAATTTCGAACTCCCAACCTAAGAAGTACGAACCTGACACTCTACCAGACTGGCTATCGCGGCCTTTAGGGTTGTTCGATTCTTGTTATAATAATAACTTCCATTAGTTGGCTTTGCTTAATGCGAATATTTGTTTTATTATCCTCGATTATAGTTTGTATCGAACTGAAAATTATATAAATTTTGTAATTTTTTTCAGAATTACATTTAGTTACAGAAACAACATAAAATATACTTCTTTCCCTCATTTAAAGCTTTTTTAATCAATTATGTACCTATCTCTCACTGCTTAAAATTTAACTATTACGGTAAAACTAGAAAAGACTCCTTACTTTTTCATTTTGATGCTCTTAAAGGTTATTTAACAATTTATTATAAGAAATGATATATCACACATTTTATGCGTTTAATGCTATGCTTTTAATAAAAATAAAAGCCGAAAATAAACTTATTTGCTTAAGATAATCCTCCAACTACTTTATTTTTAAGATTTTTACACCCTCGAAGAATAAAGTCAGTCCCTAAATATATACTAACAGCACCCGATAAAGCATAAAATATGTTTATTTAGAAGCTGAACATATTTAAGGGGGTTGATAGTGCTTGCCGAAGGCTATATTTTTTCCTCCAAAACAACAATTTATCGCAATAAAAAGAAAAGAATTCGCCTCCTTTCCTCGGCTGAACTTGGAAATGCCTCGCGTTTATGATCGGAAGTGGAATTACAGGAAGTTTAAGTTATAGCAGAGAAGCGGAGGAAATGGTCGCGGATATTGGGCTAAGATGAAACGCTTCAATATCCGGGTAAATACTTCACTGTTTTGAGGGAGGGAAGGGTGTTTTCTCTTTAAATTCAACATCAATTGCTGTCTTTTGTTTCTTTATGAATTTTGGATAGACCGTTTCTTTTTTAATATGCGATTTCGTTTTGTTGGAAAACAGAAGACGTTATAAATTTTAAATTCCTTTAAAATACGATTTCTTTGAAATGCTCAATTACTTTTTCATTTATCAGTATGCTAGTTAATAAATGTATTCGGGAAAGGAATGTATATTTCTGATTTTCTTTTTCAATTCTTGATTTTATTTTCAATTATTAGATGCAGCATCAGAGAATAAAATGAGATTAAATTTTTAGTGAAAGAATATTTTAAATTTTCTTTTACAGTTATTGATTTTGCTTCTTTTAAAGCAGAATTTGATGATTAGATTTCTTTAAAGAATGAAGGTTTCAAATTTTCATTTTCAGGTTTTTCTCCATTTTTTAAAAAAATTATTTAATATTAGATTTCCGGAAATATTTGATTTCTTTAAATTATGAAGACTTCTTGATTTTATTTATTCATGATGAAAGAAATATGAAATATCTTAAAATGGAACTGTTACGCAGATTGAAAATGTTTCAATATACGAAGACTGAAATATAACGACTGTTGTAAGTTATCATAAAATGTCACGAAAAGTCAATTACTCCAATTATTTAGATATTTGGAATTAGATGATTAGATTTTTTTAAAGAATGAAGGTTTCGAATTTTCGTTTTCGAGTTTTTCCCCATTTTTTAAAATCTGTTCAATATTAGATTTTCGGAAATATTTGATTTCTTTAAATAACGAAGATTTCAAATTTTCAATTCAGTTTCTTGATTTTGTTTATTCATGGTGAAAGAAATATTAAATATCTTAAAATGGAATTGTTACGCAGATTGAAAATATTTCAATATACGAATACTGAAATGTAACAACTGTTGTAAGTTATCATAAAATGTCACGAAAAGTCAACTACTCCCATTATTTAGATATTTGGAAATATTTTTTTATTATTTATAAAGAATAAAAAACAATCATATGTTGTATACAAAAGGAAGAAAAATAGAGGCTTTATTTTCTACTATTGAATTGCATTTAAATTATGGCAACAGTGAAACAGAATTTAAATTGTTGCAAGGTTTTTAAAAGTATTTATTTTTTAGGATTGTTTGTCGTGACAATATTTATCTAAAAATTAAAATTTTATTAAATTGATGATATATCTTTATCTCCTGCCTTACTATTGGTGGAAATTATGCATGATTTTGACTTTTTCATGAATTGTTTTCATTATACAAAATCAAATTGCAGAAAATATGGCAGTATTGTAATGTATTTAAAACTTTTATGGAATTGCTTTGACCATATATTTTTATTGGTTATTTGTGTTAAATTAAAATTTTTATCTGAAATAATTTTGTATAAGTAGAGGTGAAATTTTTATCTGCAGAATTGTTATTGGTGAAATTTTTATAAGGTGTTGAATTGTGTATAAACTGAATTAGTTTTTCGCAATAAAAAATTAAATCTGCTAACTTTAACCACTTCACATACAATGACGTGTCTGACGTGTCTAAATACGAAAAAATCAATATGAAACGATTTGGTATCCCAAATGCTCCATATATTTATTATTTAAAAAAATCGAATTAACAATAAATTACCAAAATAGTATGTGTCATCTAATTAGAAAGTTAAATAAATTCGTATGTCAAGCAGTTAACAGTTTATTGCAAAAAAAATATTTTATAAAAATATTCTTCCAATTTTATAAAAATCGTTTGCAAATTCGCCGTTAAAAAACTAGACATTAGTATTTCTTCTTAAACCTGAAACATAACAAAATATCAACTCTCTAACCAATAGAATTCCAGCTGTTGTGCATCTACTAAGATTTCTGGTCTAAATCGTTCTTCCATTGTTCTTTTCTCTGGTAGATTACCCTCGTTTCGAATAATAATGACTGAGACAAAGGTTGTAATGGCATGGTTATATCCTTTAACGGCAGTTTGATTGTCTGATGCTTCCAATACAGAACTAACTAGATTTCTTAGATATATTATTGAACGAGTTTAACATTGCGAGCTATCTCATTAGTTAGATCGTTATCTGTTTATTGATTATTACTTATGAGCTAGATATAGGTGTGAATTATATTGCGATTTAAAAATGCCCATGAAAAATTATTAGCATTTGCACTGTAATATATTGTTATGAATTTTGTCTAAATTAGATGTAAATATTTCTGAATTGTTGTGTAAGTGTTGTAATTATTTGTAAATAGTTTAATTGTATAAAATTAATTGTAATACAATCGCACGTCAGCAAATGAAGACCATTCTAAGGGAAATTTGCAACAAACGATTGCCATATTTTATCACTTTGGCGATATAGGTGTGTTGGCGTGATAATGAGGTTGCTAACGGTTTTTACTACACTATAAAATGTGTTGTAGAAGCTAAGAAATAAATATATGTTCTTATAGAATAATGGAGAAATTTCCAGAGTTACTTGGAAGAAACGCCCCGAATCTGGGTTTGCCCCAACCCACTTCAGTGGGATGATATTTAAGACTCGCTGTAAGGGTGGCCAGTCAGTGGAGTTCGAGACAAGCTACGTGATTAGTTGAGCTTGAGAGTGCATTGCTTTTCTTACTTCCAGGCGATATATAGCTTCGCTGTTATTTGAAACTTTCTGATTAAGTAGAATCAATTCGCTGTGAATTTTGTAGTGTGTTGCGAATATTTAATGAGCATTTTCATAGACAATAAAGTTTAGATCTTATCACTTTTTTGTGAGAATTAATATTATTATTAGTAACAATATATTATAAACGTTGGATTGAGAATATTTTTATGAGCCTTGAAAATATTTTCTTGTTTACAAGAACGTGCCATCTGTAATCAGACAAAATAATCGCAAAAAATATCCTATTTTTTATGCATGAAGAATCATTGTTTTCTATGTACTTTTAAAAATATTGAATGTAAATTTGCTATATTTTGAAATGGGACCAATTTTTCTCCATAACGTATTATTATATCCAATATTGTCATTATATGTAACATAGCTTTTTATATTGTATCTAAAGATGTTGCATAATAGTTAGTTATTACATGTTCTAAAAGTATTTATAAATAATAATGCGTTTTGTATCCTTACAATGCAAAAATAATCACCCTTATTTTTTTAATATTATATTTTTCTATTATCAGAAAAAGCTCTTTTGTTCGTATTTTTTTTTGTCAAAAATATGTTTTCTTCAATGGTACTTACGAAATTCACCTTTTTTGCATACGGAATAAAGAAATAAAAAAACCATTTCAATTGTCAAAAATTCAACATCGACATTTGATGTATATCTTTTTTTTAATTCGTTCTTGTGTGCCAACAAGTATACCGCAAGGCTTACAGATGTAAGTCATTTCACAATTAACAGTAGGATGAATTTCGAAAATAAAGACAGGCACGAATGCAATGATAAAAAAGATGAGGAAACCAAATATACAAGTCAAATACACAAAACTGCTCACAAACTAGCAGAAACACATAGGATGTATATCTTCATTCTATTTTTCCTACTCGAAAGCAATCTTCATTCTATTTTTTCTATTCGAAAGCACTCATCATTGGAATTATGTTTGTATTCAGCAAACACAAAAAATAGGAAACTCAAAAAAATGTCATATATAATGACATATATTGACATACATATGTCATATATTAGATAAAGGAAATGCTTTAGAGGATGTATGGTGTCAGAAACCTAACTACGTAAAGGCCTTTTTCTTAAAGGATCGCATCTTTAAATAGAGATAACTTAATAGTAATTCTTGTATCTTCCAGAACTTTTCTTTTGATCATAAAATCGTCCAATTCGTTATTGGATTGGATTTTAATGACTTGTAAATTCCAGCGATGATGCTAATAATTTGGAAAATAACATTACAGATTCTCAGCAGTCTTTACACTAAAATTATAACCATGCTTAAAATATTAAGATCATACGTCCAAGGGAATTCGATAAATCTATCGTTTGTATATTCATTCTGCATGTGAATAAGATGAATAACATGCATTCGTCTGCATGTGAATAAGATGAATAAAAAAGTGAAATTGATGAATAAAAATATGTATATGAGATATTTAAATTGATATGTACAAGAAAATAGAACCAATTCTTCTATAAGTCTGTCTTTTCGCATGTACATGAAGGTGATAGTTCATATACGCGGCTGACTAGATAAATCAAACACGGGATGCGAGTTCGATTTATATCATATTTTGGATCGAAGTGATATATGAAGAAAAGTTCGTTGTTATTGTGTTGTGACTAATGGTACTTGCCGTGGACAAGCCCCAGCTGATACGATCAGCAGATTTTAAGCCTAAGAAATGTGTCTCTTTGTTTTACAAGTAGAGCCATCTAGGAACAAGAGTACGACTTAGCTACATACACGCCTCAACCCTTTTTAGGGGGCGGACTTCATTCATGAAAATTTATTTATTCATCTTAGATCGTAATTTAGACCTGGAGCAGAGAACGATCACCTCTGACCCAGTACCCCCAGTGATATTACTCTCGATACGAGGGACTTTGAGACCACGAACATATTTAACGAACGCCAGCCGCCACACACTCGGGGAATTTTTTTGGCCGGTGAGTTTCGAACTCGTAACCAAAGGAGTATGAGTCCAACACTCTACCAACCAGGCCATCCCTGCCCAAGAAAGTTCAAATGCATCTTCGTTTCTCAAACATGTATTTGAATTCTTCATTAGAAAGCTAAACGAAAAAAGCGTCCCATCGCCAAAGCATATGAGAAAGATTTGGACAAAAGGCATGTGCTGGTTACATATGCTACATATTTCATTTGAAATAAATTTGTTTTACAGAAAATATTTTATTTACCTTAATTTGAGTGAATGGATAATTGTACAAGCTAAAATTAACGATTATTGCTTAATGTATCTTTACCAGAATAAGTAAATGTGATTTGCATTTAACGTGTTTCTCTGTGTTAATAATAAAAAGTAGCGGTAATTCAAATTTCTCCAAAGACACCGAAAAAATATTTTGCTAAGAAAAAAAATACGTTATAGTTTATTCGTTATTAAAAGATTAGCTCAGAAAATAAGTGTTCTCTTTCAGTGGAATTCTTTTATTCATATAAAGCTGCAAGACGTTCTCCACTCAATTATTCCGATCCTAATGAATAAACAGCTGCATAATTGACATTAAAGATGGCACATCTGACACTAATTATTATCTAATTTGCTCTTTTCAGCACTATTTTTGTTATAACAGTTATTGATTATCAATTTTCTGTTTTATTAATGAAAATAATGCAATTTTCTCGTGAAGTAGACACAAAAATGAAAACGCTCAGCTGATTAGAATGGAGTTCCATGGAAATCGTTTGGTGTATTAAGCTAGTGAGTCTCAATAGACTAATTATGAGTATATTTACTTTTTTTGTAGAAATTGTTAAACACTATTTTTTGTTGAAAACATTTCACCTCTTTTGCGAGAAAAATCCTATTATTTTCAGATTTTTAAAATTTTGTTATTTATAGGATGAATATTAAACAATGAAACTGAAAAGTTTGCCTTAATACAAGTAAAAATAAATTTTAAACAAAATGAAAAAAAATAAATAAATAAAATCTACTGTTGCAAATTTGAAGTTATTTTACTTTTTCGAGCATTTACTCATAATGAAATTGTTGCTTCCATTTCATGTGAATTTCCTTTCGAAATTTAAAAAAAAGTGTACAAAATGAAATCATTGATCGCAAATATCAGGTTACCATGTGAGAACATTATTATTTTTAAGTCATTATTTATTTTAATTAATTACAGCCATTAACAAATATATATATATATATATATATATATATATATATATAAAATATCAAATGACAATTTTTTTAAAACTTTTATTTTCAATTTTTTGTATCTGGCAAACAAAGTTTTGAGATCGACAGATTTTGAGAAGAAATAACAGCTATGATGTCATAATTCTTTGTCAGTCTTTTAAAAACGCTTCTGCTGTCAAAAAAGAATACGTAATAATAAAAATGAAGTATGCTTAATAATAAAACAATACGTATAAGCAGATCAGCCTTTTAAAAAACTCATCTACTGTCAAGGAAGTGCTCATAATAATTATGCAATACTGGAAAAAGTAGGTAAAAAAATTCTTCAACCAATAATTTTTCCCGGCCCATAATCTATATTTTTTGTCCGTACATTTCGGAGACAGAAAAACCTCTTAATTAAAACAATATCATGTTTTTAAAATTATAAAGTTTAATTTAATCTATTGGAAGTTAAAATTTTAAAATCTATGTATGTGTGGGGTTATTTAGGAAAACATTTAAATATAAATAAATAAATTGTTTTTATTGTAATTTTGGTATTCCTCTCATGGACATCATCACTATGCGAAAAAGAAATTAGTTATTGAATTTTTTACGCTATTCAACATCTACTATATAAAAACCTGCAAAAATATTTAAGCTTTTATAATATTTAGAGCTTTATGAATTTATTTAGCATACCTCCTTTGAGAATTTTGACAGTCAATTTCAGCAATGAAAAACAAACAGGTGTTAATTTTTGTGATGTACTATAGCCAGTGATTAATCACAAAAATCATCTCTTGAGAAAGAGATCTATATCTATATTTATCAAAATTCATCTCTTGAGAAAGTTTCTTCATGATATACGACCATTGATCTCATAGTCTTTACAGTACTCATATGTCAAATCTGAGTGGAGGCTTACTTACATGGATAACTCGCAAGTAAATAAATAAATAATAATGGCATAGTGAGAAAAGAAAAGTAACAAGAATCCATCGAAGAAGGATTTAAATTATAATAATGGCATAGTGAGAAAAGAAAAGTAAGAAGAATCCATCGAAGTAGAATTTAAGTTATTATATCTGCCATACTCTTAACCGCATTATTCAAAATAGACACACTTTAACTGCGACATTCATGATGATAATGAAGCGTTTTCTTTTCTATTTATCGTCTGTATTCCTGTGCATTTCCTAAGTATATAGTATTCTAGCAGAAGAGGAATGTATAGTATTAAGAGAGGCGTCACATTCTTAATGATCACGCGAGTCCGAAAGCGAGGATCCCTTCTGTTAGCCAACGAATACCAAAACTCTCCGCACTCTTGCGCATGCGTTAGGATGGGTTTGATTCGTGAAAAGAGGAATTAGAGAAAACATGAAAAAAAGGCGATGCTTACATTTAATAATAGACTCGTATTAATTTCGGGAATACGTAAATTTTGAAAAAAAAAATAATACTGTTAGAGTTGATATGATACTCATATAAATGTGAATTTTTAAAAAGTATTTAATACTGTGGAAATCAGGGTAAAAGAATGATGAAGAATTCTGGAATGCTCATACCCTTTCGAGTCTCACCCCTTAGTGAGATAGAATCGTTGAAAAGTGGTAGTCAGATTACTGACCAATATTCATATCTTCCATATCTAATAACATATTGCTCTATTTATAAAGAGTAACATGACAATGGCTGAGTAAGCAGTTTCTACGTCTTTCTGTGGTACATCTTAGAAAAAATTATATCCATCTATCTGTCAATATATCTATAAATATATCTATATCTATCTATCTATAACTATATCAATATCTATCTTTCTGTAACTAAATTTATATCTACATCAATCAATCAGTCTCTCACTCTCTCTTTATATATATATATATATATATATATATATATATATATATATATATATATATATATATACACTGAAGTGACAAAAGTCATGGGATGACTGTTAATATCGTCTCGGTCCTCCTTTTGCCAAAGAAGTGCAACAACTCGACGTGTGATGGAGTCCACAAGTCGTTGGAAGTTCTCTGCAGGAATATTGAGCCATGCTGTCTGTATAGACGTCCATAATTGTGAAAGTGGGGATGGTGCAGGAGTTTGGGCACGAACGGACCTTTCGATGATGTCCCATAAATGCTCGATGGGATTCATATCTGGCAATCTAGGTGGCCAGATCATGCGCTGGAATTGTCCGGAATGTTCTTCAAACCAATCTCGAACAGTTCTGGCCCGGTGACATGGCGCATTGTCATCCATAAAATTCCCATCGTTGTGTGGGTACGTGAAGTCCATGAATGGCTGCAAGTGATCTGCAAGTAGCTGAACATAACCATTTCCAGTCAATGATCGGTTCAGTTGCACCAGAGGACCGAGTCCATGCCATGTAAAAACAGCTCACACCAATATGCAGCCACCACCAGCTTGAACAGTGCCTTGCTGACAGTTTGGGTCCATGGCTTCGTGGGGTCTGCGCCTCACTCGAACTTTACCATCAGCTCGTAACAACTGAAATCGTGACTCATCTGACGACGCCACGGTTTTCCACTGGTCTAGGGACCAGTCGATATGCTCACGAGCCCAGGAGAGTCGCTGCAGGCGATGTCGTGCTGTCAGTAAAGGCACTCGAGTCGGTCTTCGGCTGTCATAGCCCAAGGAAGACAAATTTCGCCGCACAGTCCTATCGGACACGTCCCTCGTACGTCTCACAATGATTCCTGTAGTTATTTGACGAAGTGTTGCGTGTCTATTTACACTGACCATTCTACACAGACGTCGACGGACTCGGTCGTTAAGTGCAGGTGGTCGCCCACTGCGCTGTCCATGATAGGATGCCTGAAATTTCATACTCTCGGAACACTCTTGATACTGTGTGTCTCGGAATGTTGAATTCACTAACGATATCCGCAATGGAATGACCCATGCGTCTAGCTCCAACTAACATTAAACGTCCAAAGTCTGTTAATTCTGGTCGTACCGCCATAAATCACGAAAAACCTGTTCACATGAATAACTTGAACACAAATAAAAGCTCTGGAAAACGAACTTCGCATTTATACTTTTTCGCTGCGATACTACTGCCATCTGTATATTTGCATATTGCTATCCCATGACTTTTGTCACATCAGT
>JAOUZG010025633.1:285796-306851 GCA_026289955.1 Argiope argentata
CACTTTTGGCCCAACGGATTTGTTAATCGGCTACTAACCATAAGATTGGAAGTTCGGGCCTAGCGCTATCCGCTACACCTAAATCCTTACCGAAATCTTATCGAAATATATAAGCAAGATAAGCAAATTTGTTCAGTAACATTCAGAGAAGTTATGATAGAATGCTTGAATATTGCATACTACTTTCTTTACACACACAAAATTTCTAAATATGCGTAATCTGATAGTCTAGTGATGTTTCAAGCCGGTTTAAATTGGTTAAGAATTCAGAAAATGAAGAATTTGGTAATCAACTTATAATTTTAGTTGGCGATAAATCAGAAAGTGTGACAACCATCTACATTTGTTTTATTAATCCTAAAAGGGAAAAATTGATGCCTAAAATGTTATAAATTGTCAATTTATTGCCTACGCATTTTGAAGCTTCAAAAATCTCAAACCCAAAACAACATCTTGCTCTCCCATGATAATAGTCTTCAGAAAAAGAAATTTTTAAGTAATAAGCCGTGATTCAGAATTCTGACAGTCTAAATAAAGCTACTTTAGTAAATGATAGATTTTCTTCAATTGAAACTCAAGAAGTTAGTTTCACACGCAGAATATTATTTTTTGTTAGTTTTTTTTGTAATTAAAAAAACAAAATAGAAAAGAAGATATGGTTAGTAAAACGTTTTCCTTCTTCTAAGAAAATGTCTTTTTCTTCTGATTATCATGTGACTGACTTTTTTACTGATTTCTGATATCACCTCATACCTTCAGGCGGGGCGATATCATCTTCTACTCACCGATTTCCTATGTTCTATTGCCATATGACGATGTTCTTTTTCTAATAAAGGAACAAAATATTCGGGGGATCATGTAGAAGTTATTTTTATATATTTTAGAGAATGTAAGAGGGCTTTTTTTGTTTCTCCACAAGAATAAATATTTGAAGTAAAAGACAGATTTTGGTTTTCCTTTCTCGTAATCTTGAGAAAAAATTTTGAATAGTAGTTACAGATTTTCAACTGTCAGAATCTTACATGATGTAACGATTTGACTACGGGCGGGTCAAATGAAATGGTAGCGTGTTACACACAAAGGGTTTATTTACAGCTTACACACAAAAAAACACGTCATCTAGGTTAGATGCAGGAAATATTTACAATGGATTGACTGTTCGACAACTATGCCGGGAATTTACAAGCTGTCTGCGTATTCGGCTACTGCCTGTAGCTCCAGAGATCTACGGATTACTTCCGGTAGATCTTTCCAACAAACTCGAGATCGCGAAGTATCTCTTCACTTCAGCACTCCTCACAGCTCGTCTCGGCCACCGGTTCAGCTTGTCTCCTCTTCTCTTGTCTTCTCCTTCTCTTTCTTCCTCCTTCTGGCTTCTCGAATCCCTTTTTAACGGTCGCGAAGCTCCACCTCTCAGGCTGATATTGGCGTGCTGGAGATGCCGGTTGTCCAATCATTCTACTCCCACTCTCGCCACCATGTCGTGGGATTTCTGAGACATCCACCCCTTATCAGAACCGTCACTACACCCGCTGTTCACACCTGCGTTCTTCCTTCAATGGGTTCGAGGAAACACTAATTCCTTCAAAGGTCGTAAACAACATCTGCTGTTCGTTATCGGAACCCTTCCCAGCTGGGTGGTCCATAGACGAAATAGTCCCGTCTGGAATTTCGGCACGGTTTACTGCTTTTGATGACCCGAAAACATGTGTGATCCCTTATCTGTCTTTCTCTAATTCTAAGAACAAGAGAAACACAATGAGATGAATAGCCTCACCACTGGATAGGAATATCATTGTTCGATCATGTGTCTCTTCCAGCAGGAGACAAAGTGACGACTTCCTTACAATGTACTTATTTTTCATTTAAGAAGTTTGTAGCTTTTGTCAATGTAAATTTGCCTTATCTAATCTAAAATTTACCTTTATTTATTTATTTTATTATATCTTTTAGAGTAAAAAGTGATTTAGCGAAACAAAATAAACCATGCCGGATTCACTTTTACACATTTTTTATTTAGTGATTAAATAAACTTTAAATAAAGAAGTTATATATTAATTATTAGATAAAATTTAATAATTTAATATTGTAACTGTTTTACCAAACTAGGACGATTAAAAATAATTTCAGGATAACTATTGTTATCTGATATTAAAGACATTTTATGTCATAATTTGTATTTTATTTCATGCAATTTGTTTTTTAAAAACAAATAAATAATGATAATAACATTTATTTATCTTCATTTGATTCATGATAGTAAAAATGGAATTTGGTTATTCTATTTTTATTGATTTTTTCATATTCTAGAGTTTTTATGAGTTTACATTTATATTTTCTTGATTATCAGGAATTATTTAGATATTTAGAGAAATTGTAAGCAAACTGAATAATTTGTGCTAGTTTTTCCATCTTGTAGACATATGACAAAGCTAAATTCCAAGATTTCATAGCATCATTAATAATAAGTTATAGAATAAAAAAAATAAAAAAATGAAAAATAATTAAAATTATCCTACTTTCTAATGTATTAATAAAAAGGCTTTTTTCAAAAAAAATATTGAAATTCATTCAATTTTTAATTCAATTAAAAGAGCATCATTACGTTTCATAAGTTTATTTAATCAATTTGTCTTAAACCAAAATTTATTTTTAAATTCCCTAACCCTGGATTTTTTAAAAGTAATTACATTGCCAATTTTTTGATTTGATAAATCTTTTTAAAGTTATTTATTATAATGCAATTTTATATTAAAAAATTTCCTATATTAGTAAAAATATTTTAAAATTAAATATTTTCCAAATAATCTATAATATTTGATTTTCATTTTTAGGGCACTTTAACTATTTATATTTGAACATAGCCACTTTTGAAAGTGATGAAAAAAAGTTTTTTTTTATCAATAACAATCTTCAAAAATAATCGTTTGGTGTTTGCGCGGCAAAAGCTGAAATTATTTCTTTGTATACTAAAGTGGTGCTAGAAAATTGCATTGAATTTCTGAAAAATTCCCTTTGTTTTATCCCAAAAGATATGTTTTAGATCAGCTAAGAGTCCTTAAGACTTTGCAATCCAATATGAAAAACTAGAAAAGTGCAATCTTACAAAAGATAACTCCCAAATTTGATGTAAACATTTTTAAATATTGCTTTTTTATGTTTAATGGATTAAAAATACGCAAATTTAATCCCAAAAGTCAAAATATTTTTTTAAATTTTAGTTGAATTAAATCAGTTTAATTGAATTCTGAAAAAAAAAAACCCTTTCTCCTTTTATCTAATAACAAAATAACGAAATCTCAGATGAATATGTAGATTTGATTTTTTTTGTTCAGGAAAATGAATTTCTACATTTAATCATCAGCTAATCCCAAAATACTAACGTAGAACTGTCTATTATTATGTTTTTGATTATTTTTTTCAAGGATAACGATTTTTTTCATTAATAACTACTTCATAACAAAAACACTACATGCATAATTAATTGATGCAGGAAGATTGGTGAAAAAAATTCAGTTTTATTCATAATTGGATTAACATGACAATCGCTGTTATCTAAGATATCGGTTACTGGAATAAAACAGTTAAACAGTTAGAATTAAAACGGATTTATGCGACTTACTTAAAAAGAAATACAAAGGTTTGCATAAAAATAATACTTTACCCTGGACGTTATTTAGTCTTGTAGATCACTGCTGGCAATCGAATGTGTAGGAACGATAAACGAGACTAAAAATCCAAATTATTTCCTGGAGGACACCTGTTATCGCTATACCATTGGAATTCCTCCTCTTATATCTATTCTTATAACTTCCGTCATTATGGACTATCCATGTGGTATTTTAATATTTCAACTATCAGTGAGTGAATTTTTCCTTCCAGATTCTGATGGGAGGCATTCTTGATCTCTACTTCGAAAGCCAGTTTAGTCAATAAATTAATGTTAACATTCTTTTGAAATGCCCGTAGATTACTTTTCAAAATTATGGTTTGTGGAATGGTATCATCAAAGAACAATAGTTTTCGTACTTAAAATCATTGCAGTGTCCAATGCGGCTAAGAAGAAGAGATCATAGTTACACGCAATGACTTTAAGCTTCACTTTTAGCAGTCAAGAAGATTAACCAATTAAATGGGCAACTCTCTGTCTCAATTTCTATATAGTAATGACATAGAATTTTTAGCTTTCTATCTGTAGCCACAGTAGAAGTTTTTTGTGAGAGGAAAGCATTTCCGAGATGGCAACGAGCTCCTTGCGTGTGTAGAAAATGTGGTCTAATGAGCAATCTGAAAAGCATTCTGAAAGTGCCCTCGGGGTTTGGAAACGAATATGGCTGTAGTACAATGAGGCAGGTTTTTAATGCAATAAATGATTTACCTAGAAAGTTCATACATCCCCAGGTAGGACATCTTGCAACATAATATTGTACAATATTGTCCGATATTATATAATGTTAAACAATATTCCACAATATTAAACAATATTGCGAATATTGATCGGTATAGTACAATATTTGTGTGCTACTTGGGTTTGCCTATAAAATTTCATTTCCTTAAGTTTTTAATTATCAAGTCATAATGAACTGTTTACTAGATTTTGATCGACTTTTGTATTGCAAGTTCGACTTTTATAATATCTTTTTGAGCACAGGAAAGTAACATAAATCATGATTATAAATGATTGAGTACAAGAATTCACTTTAATTCTTAAGAAGTTGAAAATTTGTATTAATTATCATAAATCCATCTAAAAGTGTTTGCCATTATATAGTTTTTTATTACAATCGCAAAAAGATGGTCCTAAATTAGCTATTATTATGTTAATAATATATCAAATTTGATTATCACAGATTAACTAACAAATGTTATTTTTTAGAAAACTTCATATATAAAAGAAAATGTTTAGAAATAAAAAATATCCATAATATGTGAGAAAATATTGATTTAAATTCATAATATTGTGATAAGTATATGATATAGATTAGGGACTCTAAGAAATTAAAACTGAATTAATACTCAAAACTTAACTATTCACTAAAAATAATTCAAAACAAGTAGAGATATATTAATAGGACAAAAGATACACGCCAAATACAAAACAATTAAAACGAATGCTAAAAGACAATATTATCAATAGCTTCAACTCGAGTGTTCAGAAAAAATATGGTAAATATGAAATAAAAAATTGCTGATCTGAGTTCATCGACTTTGCTACAATCTAGAATAATCTTTTTATGTAAATAAAAACCTTGTATTCTATTAATAATAACCAAAACTAATATTTATTCATTTTTAGCTGCATTCACGTCGATAAATCATTTGCTTTGAAACATAAACGAATTGTGAAGTTATTTGAACTTGAAACAAAAGTTGAAACTTAAATATCTGATAATAAAGCAATCGAAATGGATAGGATTTTATAAAACTCGTTCAGCGTGATAAGATCAATAGACAACTAAGCGTGTTGTGACTTACGGCAGATTTTTAAAGCCCGCTGACAGTTATCTGTCAGGTATTTAAGCCGAATGAGCGTCTCTTGTTTTTTTCAGGAGCACCAACTTAGGTCAAGAGTACGACTTAGCTATTACATGCGTGATATTCACTTGCTAAATCCTTTTTTGCAGAGGAGTGTTTTCACACATCCATATTCGACAGATATTGTTGCTAATAATGACAAAGAATATTATACTGTTTATTAAAATTATTTCTGCTTCGCTATTTTTTTTTGTATAATTTGATTTTAGTTAAACTTTCAGAGTTTTAGATCAGTTATTTTGATTTTTATTCTTATTTGTTCGTAAAATTAGTTAAAAATATTTAATTTTTTCTACTCATTTGAAAATTCTCCGAGTTTCTTTTCCTTATTTTCCTTAAGTAAAATTCTAAGTATTCTATTTTTTTAATTCTAGAATCAATATCCTGTTCCATTATATTTACTAAAATTATTTATCAGATTGCTTTTTATTTTTGAAGAATGAGTTAACTAATACATTTATATATGTGTTTGATATGAAATATTTGGAATTTAAATGTATACTAATGTTTAAAGATTTTTTTTTTCGATTTTCCCAATTTTTGTTTTTATTAACTTGGAATTTTCAAATTTAAACTTGAAAAAAATTTCAGCAATGTCGATAGGCGTTCAATCTCGAGTTCAAATTCTGAAAAATATTGCATTTCCCCTTCTAGTAATTTTGTACTTAGTATAATAAACGTAATTAATTTTAATGCCCTTCACATTTTACTAGGTAATTTTAATGTCCTTCACATCTTTACTAGGTAAATTCAGTTAATTTTAATGTCATTCTCATTTTCCCTAGGTAATTTTGAGTAATTTTAATGTCCTTCACATTTTCATGAAGTAATTTCACGTAATTCGCATGTAATTTACACTTTTTGAAAATTATATAGACGATTATTTTGTCTTGTAAATGGTTTTTACACATCTTCCTTATTTAAAATGTTCAGATATCCAGTTCTGAGAGAAAAATTGCAACCCTTTTCCTTTTTTCAAAGAGGAGCAAAAATCATATTTTAAAATCAAATTTAAACTGCATTTTCTTTAATAAAAAGTAGAATCTCAATTCGTTGTACTTACGTATAGACCGTCGATATTTATCACTAAATTTGAAGACATCGCCAATGAGTTTGCTAAACCGCCAATAATAACAAAAAATCGCTATTATTTAAAAAATTGTTCAAACTTTAACTGTCGTCCGCCATTTTGTTGGTTTCGTTGGCGTCGACGGTTTATCGCCAAATTTCAATCCTTTGCCAATGAGTTACTGAACCGTTGACGTCGACGGTCTAATACGTAAGTACCCAATTCACTTTAGGTGTTTGCTATACATCGCTTTCTGTGTCATCAAACTAATAAAGTTCACAATCACACTTAATTTGGAGTAAACTTTTATAAAAGGATAAATTAAAAGAATTTAATTAAGTTTATTGGTTCGTGTTTAGGTGTATTTTAATTACATACACTGCATTATTTATTTGTGGACATTTGCTACTTTTATTATAATGGAAGCATTAAAAGACAACAATGATAAGTAAAGTCGTATAATTTCGACAATTATTAAATCTACCAACCTTGAAAAGTGAAAAACCACAAAGTCTGATCGTTTAAGGCAGCGTTAAATATACGAAAATTCACTTCATAGAAAATTCAAAACTTCAGCTTACATTCTTTTGCTTCTTGGAGCGATGTCAGATTTTACATTCCATTATCATCACTCTAGTTGCGTTAAAAATACCTTTTTTACACCATATTAAGAATTCGAAAATTATTGTTACAAGCGGGCAAGCTGCACGAAAACGCGCCAAAGATTACGACTTTTGGCGAGGAGCCTCGCGCCAGCTTCATTGGTTTGGCGAAAGGAATAGTCTAAGAGCCGCTAGATTGCCCGCGTTGTTCTGAGAATTTTCACTAGATTCGGTGCACGCGCTTCTTCGGCTATATAAGGACGAGTAGCCATAGTGAGTGAGTTAGTTGAGAGTTTGCTCTGAAATAAAAAGCGTCTCGCTGATCTAGAGGATTTGTTATTAGTGAGCTGTGTTTGCGTTTGCTGTTAACGCTGTGTTATTGAGCTAGCTGTTGCTGTGCTATACTATAGCTGTTTTGCAAACTGTGTTTATTGTGCGTAAGACTTGCATTTACGCTGAAAGTGACTGATTATTGCTGAATTGTGTTTTCTGAAGTTTTAGTTTTTCAATTCATCCTGTTTATACCTGTAAATAGCTGTAAATAAATTTGTTTGTGCTGTCCTCAAATAAAGTCCATTCAATCCGAACCCTCTACGCTAAAAAACGTAACATTATTTATAGAACATGAAGAAGAAAGCAGAAAATACGTTAAATGTATGTAAAAAAAGTACAGGAACAGCATAAAGTATCTGACTACAATTCCAACGAATGTATCCACCATGTCGAATATTTATTTGCATTTATTAAACATTATTTGCTTTTAAATATCAAGTTTAAAAGAAATTTAGGGGATGAATTCGTAAAAGAAACGTAGCGAACAAAATGTCGCTTCATCTGTGCCCATAGGACAAAGAAAAGCAACAGCAGCAACTAGTTTTTATGGTTTCTTGGATGTTTTAACTGAGTATTCGTCATTCTGAACACGTTTCGCGGATTGCCATTCTTTGAATTATTCATTCAGCACAGTATAGTCTAAACTCAGTATAAACTTTTAGTCATTTTCGATTTGCATGTTTTATGTTTTATCTATTGTTTGAACGCCTTATACTAACCAAGAGACAAGAAAAACTCCAAATAACTTCTTTCGTGAGAATTCCTTTACTAATGGTTGGCAGCGGCAATATTTTATAAAATTAATAACAACACGGACAAAAGTGAAACATTTTATTTTTGAGAAACTTAAGGCAACCAAGGACCTTTAAAATGGCTTTTTGCAATTTTCATCTTAGCCATTTGAAATTTTACAGGCATTAAGAATAACACTATAGGAGATGACACACACACTTTTAAAGCATTATATTAATTTATATATGAGTTGGGGGTTAGTATAATATAATATTAATTATAAATAAGGTTAATTAAAAATGTTCTAGGCGATCCAAATTTGTTTGAAAGATCTCCAATTTTTATTATTACTTACTCCAACTCTTTGGAAACAAAAGTTGGCATTAATCTTGAAATTTGAGTATGAAATACCAATTGGTTAATTTTGATATTTCATGCTCAAACATCAAGATTAATCCCAACTTTTGCTTCAAAAGGGTTAGAGAAAGAATAAAAATTAGAGTGCTTTCGAACAAACTTAGAGCGCATGGAACATTTTTCATTAACCTTATTTATAATTAATATTATATTATATTAACCCCCTAACTCATAAATAAATCAATAAATTGCTTTAAAATTCTGTGTGTCATCTCCTATAGTGTTACTCTTAATGCATGTAAAATTTCAAATTAGTTAGGGGAAAATTGCAAGCAATCCTTTTAAAGATTCCTGGTCACCTTAAAGAAAATGGTGTTTGAATCAAACTAATGGATGAAAATGGTTCAATTACAGAAAAGTACCTTGTAAATGGAATTAATTCACAGTAACAATCGATATTTTTGAAATCAATTAACTATGTTTTAGATATTATATACATTATAAATGTTTATAATAAACATGTAATGTAAAAATGAAACATTTTTCAAAGCTCATAGGGAATTTGAATATACTAGATTTGAACATTTATAAGTTACAATTTGTGCTAACATACAATTTAGATAAAATTCTATATATCAAATTTATATATGTAAAACTACATACATAAATTTGATCTCTTATTTTAGAATTCAACTAGTGAAGAAACAAACGATAAAAAATGTAAAGAACTTAGAATTTTGTTTAAAATAAAAGCAATAAATATATTTTCACATATTTTTAAACCGCATTTGTTATATTACCAAAAAGAAATTGGTAATATTTATTTTTAAAAGTACCACACACAAACTACTAAGAATAGCGCTATGATTATTTTGTGATCTCAACGCTATCCGTGATTTAGTACATTGCCATTAATAATAATAAAAAATATATACACTTTATATCGTTAATGCGAATAATTTTGGAAATCCTTTAACTAAGATAAATATATAGCTTTTTTTATTCCTTCCTTAAAATGGAAAACTTCAATAGTTCGTTAGTTGACTATAAATTTTAAATTTTAACGTTACGTAATTTCGTTTTAAAATCCTTCTAAAACTTGTAAAATAATTATTAATTTTTAAATTTGCATACAAATAACGTTTAAATTTTAACATTTAAATTAAAGTTTAAATTTTAACGTTTTGAATTTTACCATTAACGAAATGCACTTTAACGTTTGTTGAAACGTTAAAAGTTAATTTTAAATTTAAACGTTATTTTAAACGTTAAAATATTAACGTTTACTTTTTATGCAAATTTTGAAAAATAATATTTTTTTACGAGTTTTAGAAGGATTTTAAAACGAAATTAACAATTCGTCATTTATTATATACAAGGGAACAACACTTGTGGGAAATTGAAAATTCACTTATCTTCAAATTTATAAAAGTCAATTTTAAACAAAGGAAACGACCATTTTAAATCACGTTTTATCCTAATTTCACTGTTTGTTATATTGCTAAAATTTTACTATTTTATTCACATACTTTAAGATTAATTCATATTTCCATCATAACTATTTTAGAAGGACAACATAATTAAGCTTCTTGACAATCAAAAAGCAAAAAAGTAACAAAGATAGAGAGCGACAATCATATGCAAGCGACAGCATAATTAAAATCCCTTATGATGTCTAATTTACTTAAAATAAATTCACGAAACCTATTTTCGAATATATTTTTCCAACTATTTCAGTAACTCGAAAGTAAAGAAGGATGTAAAAAGTGATATTTGATGAATAATATTGGATTATAAACATTTTAATACATTATATATCTAAAAACTGAAATGCACATATAGTTACTAAATAAGTGAAACCACTATCAAGTTTCAGATATTCGGAACTGAAATAGAAAATTAAATTTAACTGAAAAAAGGTAACGTTTTTCCAAAAAAGGAGAATAAATACAAAATAAATTGAAGTGTCAGACTTTCATCTTAGAATCCTGACATCTGGGAATATCTTCAGAGCAGCCGCAGAGAAAAACAATTCGAGAGAATTAATTTTTTTTCTATTTTAGGAAAATTTTAAATAAAACAATTTTCCCTTCTCAGTGTTCGGGTCCCTCGATTCCAAGGTTGAAAATGGCATTTCGCTCCTGAGGGTTTTTGGTTTGTTGAGATTTAATTTCCTATTTCGATTGCCAATGATTTAAATCTTGGGATTTTTTGACTGCTTAATATATTTAAAAGAAAAATCTCAGCAAGAAAGTCCATTTGAAAATAAATATTTTATTATAAAATATTCCTGCTATAATGTAGGTATATATGCATTAGATATGTTATTTTCTTTCTCCCTTATTCTAAAGTATCATTTTTAACTTTCTTCTCTACAGAGAAATGTCTATATAGAAGCTATATATCTTCCGTTCAAACTAAAATCGGCAAAAAATATCGAGAATTAGGTAAATCTCTTTATTTTATAAATCCCTGCTTCCAAAAAAGAAAAGCTTATCAACTTTTAGAATGTTTCTAAATTTTTCAATTCCTACTATAGATCTACTACTCCCACTTTCCAAATATATATATATCTTGTTCAAAGTTTCAATCGTTAATAAAATACTTTTTATTCATCCATTCAATTTCAAGTAAATTTTTAAAAATTTGTAGTGGATGACATTTGATGCGTTAATACAGTTGTTTCTAACATTAATTCATTATTTTTTATTAATTATTTAAAAACTAACTTTCCTGCCGAAAAAACTTAATTTCTCCAAGGCTAAATAAATAACGAATTCAGTTTCTTTTCCTCCACGCCAATGAGGTTAGGCTTAACATATTTTTGACCTATTATTTCAAACGATTCTGCTTATTTTCTTGATGTTTGATGCATTTAAAACTAAACATTGTTAATCAATCAATTTTTTCGGATTCATTTTGAAGTACTTTCGAATTAAAATAGTACTGAATAAAGAAAAGTAGAAATTTCTAATCTGTATTGCGCTCCCTCAACTGGTGTAGAAAAATCACGCATTTTCCTTTATGATAATTGGCTTTGAATCCATGATGGTGATGAAAATTCAATGTTAGTACAATTTTTTTAAATTAATTTTTTTTAGTAACTGCGATTCTAAGCCCTGGGTAGCCTGGTTGGTAGAGTGTTGGATTCGCATCCGCTGGGCTGTGAGTTCGAACCGCCAACCGAAGACTGATTGTGATAAAATCTAGTACATTATAAAATTTAATACTTGATTTAAATAAATAAAATATGGCGTTCATTTTTATTACTGCAATTGTAATTCTGTGGTTATTTTTGTTTCCATTTGTTGGAAAAAGACGAATAAAATGCTAGTTTCTTCTATTTTTTATGCTTCTACGAAGAACAAAATTCTATTTCATAGAAATTTGAAAAAGTAAAGGGACTTACACTTATTAGCCCATCGACGTCAACGGTTCAGTAACTCATTGGCGACGGATTCAAATTTGGCGATAAACAGTCGACGCCTACGAAACCAACAAAATGGTGGACGGCAGTTAAGGTTTGAAATTTTTTTAAAAAAATAATAGCGTTTTTTTGCCATTATTGGTAATTTAGCAATTTGTTGGCGACGCCTTCAAATTTGGCGATAAAGTCGACGGTCTAATACGTAAGTAGCAATTTAAAACAACAACAACTGTTAAACTGACAGTCGAAAATTTCACGACTGTGAAAAGTAAGCATTTTAATCCGAAAAAGGGAAGGAATAAAAATTTTATTTCAGAATATAGGAGAAAGTCAAGGGAAAATCATATACGCTGCTTTTCTAATCTAATATCAACATTGAATTCGAGATCCCACTTTAAAATTTCCATAATTATATTTTTATCTTTGAGTTTTTATTTTTCTTAGATGGAGACTAGATTTTTAATATTATTTTTACAAAATAAGTGTTTTGAAATTACAAATAAGAAAAAAAAAAGAATTGGTATCGAGATTGATTAATCAATAATGTATTTTATATTTTCTTGAGTTCAAAAATTTTATTTTTTCAATTATGATTGGCTATTTGAAATTCTCATAAAAACGTGATTATCTTTGACTGAAATAGTCCGAAGAAAAAAAAATGATTGGGATAATTTTATGACATTTGTTGTTTGGGTTTGGTTTCTGAAATTTTTTCTCCTATATCATAAACTGCGAGAAAACTATAATATTGAAAAATATTTTTCATTACTGTTTTCATAAAAATGTATGCATTTTTAAGCATTGAATTAAATTGCATCAGAAGAAACATCATGTTTATTTTTAGTAGTTGTGTTTGTTTACAAACTTTTTGACACCGTATTCGGTAAAATTATTTAAAATGTTTTACATTTTCCATGGAATAGTGTGAAAATTGAAATTTACATAGCTTTGCAATGAATTAATTAAATTAACGAATTTAACATTTCGACTAATATTTTAAAAGAAGTAAATGGTTTTTTTAATGGCTAAAAAGTTTTTTCCAAGTTTTTTTTTTAAATTATAGCCGAAAAACATTAAAATTATAAAAGAAAAGAAAATCTACTAATAATCTGTTGACTTCCCTTCAACATAGGAGAAGGATTTTAATCATAAATTTTAAGACTAATATATGCAAAAAAATAATTTTTTTATTTGTTTTATTCTCAATTATCTAGTTGGAAACTCCGTATTAGAAGTATGAGATTTATATTCATGTTTATTTAAATTTAGGTTAAAGTTTAGTTCGTCTCAAGGATTTATTTTCGCAGTTTTTTCTAGATGTCTTATACCAGAGATTGCAATAGATAAAACTGGAAGCCATAAATTATCACAACATATAATAATTTGATACTAACTGTGATTAATAAATTACAATGTGTAAACATATTGCATCAGATGAATATGTTAATAAATTCATTATTTTAGCATGAAAGAGAAAATGTTTAATTATGTGCTACAGTGAGGCATATAGTTTCTTTATATTCGATAATATTTATTTATCAAAATCAGTTCTAATTTCTGAATTCTTAGTTCTAAATATTAAATAATATGTGTTTGTAATTATATAAAATTTATATTTCGGTTTAAACTAGAAGCTCCATCGAAATTTAAAACAAAAGAAACATTAACTTAAAATCTCTGTTCTTGTTTATAAAATATCCTGGAGAAAATTCGAAGAAATAAAAATATAAATTTAATTTTGAAGTTCTTGATGCAAGATAATCCAATTAATTCAGAAGGTGTGATCATCTAAGCTGATACAAAAATATATAAATAAATGAATGAAAAAAATAATCAAAATTAATATTAATTAAGTTTGAGTTTTTCATTAATGCAAAAATTTGGAACAAATCATTTTTTTGTATTCGATTTTTCACTTGAGATATTTCGCCTTAAATTACGACGCAAATCATTCCTCTAAAAATATCAATTATAAAAAGAAGAAAAAAAAGAATAGAAATAATAGTTCAGAAGCAAAATTTTTTTAATGGACTTTGCAAACAAAATAAAAACTGCTCGATATTAATAAGAAAACTAAGTAAAACTTTTCGAACACAATTATTTTTTTCTACCAATAAAGAAAAAATGGTGGAAATGATAGAAACAAGCGTAAAAGCGTGAGAGTAAATTTCCATTAATTCCTAGAAAAAACACAAACAAATAAGAATAAGGATTTGAATTTTGAGGGTTATTATTTTGTCGAGAGAAGTAAAAAAAAATATCGTATATTCATCAAAGATTTTTAACTTAAGTTTGATTGATTTAATTTGTTCATTCTTCCTTATATTTTAGTTTTAGATTTCTGGAGTTTTTGATTATAGTATTTTAATTCATTTCTTTAAGATAAAATATATTAGATTTTGGGACTTCATAATACAAGGAAAATATTTCTAATATATACAACTAGAAAATGAAGATAAATTATTTTCTTGTGGTTGTTGTTGTGTCAAATGGCACTTGCCCTGGACAAGCCCACTGCTGAACCCAGCAGCAGATTAAGCCGAATGAAGCGTCTCTTGTATTTGAGTAGTTGAACCAACTAGAGCCAAGAGTACGACTTTGCTACACACTCACCACATTCGCTTGCTCAACCCCTTTTTACAGGGGGGCAGATTCACACATCTCACAGATAGCACATAGAAGAACAACTATGCCCGAACCGGGACTCGAACCTGGGACTTCCAGAACACGAGGAAGACGCGCTACCTCTGTGCCAGCAAGCCGGCATTTTCTTGTTATAATGGCGTTAATAGAAACTATCGTCGTATTGAAATGAATGTTTTCAGTTTAATATTACTGCCTCAAAATACTTTGAATTAGTTACATCAAAATGTCTGCTTCATATTTGCACATATCAATCTGAAAAAATTTCATTGTATACATTGTTTTGAGCACTGCTTATTTTTTCTGAATCAAGAGTATTTACTTTTTGATTTGGCTATAAAGGAATTGCTGATTATTTTTTATTACAGCTGCACAAGAATTAAAACTTTTCTTTCTTTCTTTTCCTTTTTTCATATTCGTCTCTTTCAAATGGACTTTGGAAATAGGCAATAATATTTTGTTTCTTGTAATTCCGAATGTATTCAGTTTCTTTCTATAGAATATTTTACATTTTTAAAAATTCCATTTAACATAATTAAAAAAATTTTTATTAGCAACTTATAATCCAAGATTTAATTATGGTTCATTTTTTTAAATGTTAAATAATATTTTACAAAATAAAGATACAATTAGAACATTTTCATACTTTCACAGAAAAATTGTAAGGAATACGTAGATATATTTTATTTTTACAAAAGATGAAATCCTATTATAGAATGCAGAAATCTAAAATCTTAAAAAGTTAATGGATATTTGATGATATTATTATGATTCTTGATTGAAGATTGTTTTTTGAAGATTGAAGATTGTTTTTACCAGCGTGGTTGTCATTGCCAGTAGCGAATTTAGGGTCAAGCTTAGAAACGATTTGGCAATACAGATAATGAAAATAAAATATTCTTGAAAATACAAGAATTATGTTAATATCTCTATTACTATTCATTCTTTCCTCATATTAGTTACTCTGTGATGATTTTTATATAAACTAGCATGGTTGTTGATTCTCTTTTTGATGTCTAAATGAATTATCTGAATTTTTTTCTCTGACATCTATTATTTTCTTTCTGTTTGTGTTGCAAGTGTCTTCAGTTGATGTTCCTTGCATACGTCTCGGCAGTGAATTTGCTGCTTGTATTTATTCTTGTTATCATTTATAAATTTCCATCGCTATCTGAGTTTTTTACAATTCAATCATCAAATGAATATTAGAAATAATACTGTTGCAAAAAATTCTCCTCACAAAATTTTAAAAAATCAACCGGTTTGAAGTAACGGGTGGGTTATGTAACGGGTGTTGTAAAAACAAAGTTTGCTATTGGCATTGAGACAAACCACGCTTGTAAAAACAATCTTAAAGATTCATAATAATATCATCAAGTATCCATTAACTTTTTAAGATTTAAGATTTCTGAATTCTTTATTCGGATTTCATTTTTTGTAAAAAATAAAATATATCACTACACACCCTCAATAAAAAGTAATGATGTTTATTAACAAGTAGACAGAAAAACTCAGAGATGCAAACAAAATAAACAGCAGAATGTACCACAAATAGCATCCCATGAGTAGGCAATCAGTACTAAGCAAACACATAAGCATGTGAAGTAGCCAGACATTTCTTAGCATATAGACAATTAACGATGGTCTTTACGAAAACCTTCTATACTCTTTTTTCTCCTTGCTTTATTTTTTTTAAAAATATACGACTCACGCTCGACTCGATGCTGCTTCACGACAGCTTACACGACTCGGTGCTGCTTCAATAGTTGACTCCAAGACTCTACGGTAAGATGGTCGAACTCCATTTAACATTTGCGCTTTGCTGTTCTGATCTAAAGACTCGTTGCTGATATACTGTATCACTGATTACAGCTTGGTCTATTAGCCTTGTATAGCTTTGGATATTAAAGGCAGAAAGTTCTCGAAGCATCTCTATAATTTACCTCTTGTTTATCCTATCCCCAAAATTCTTGGAGATTCTGGAATCATTCATTTTGTCGCCAAGTCGTCGAATTTGTAACCCTGTCGCCAAATGATTTCCTAGTTTGTCGCCACGGCCGAGAGTGATCGGGTCAACATACAAGCTGTCAGTAAAGCTGTCTTTATTACGATTGAAACTACTGCTTTTGGAAACAACATCACATATCCAATTTAAGCGTTTGATTAATAACTAGACTGAATTTTAAATTGTTCTTGAAAGGAGAATTTTAGAGAAGAAACTGAAAATCCTTTCACTCTTTAAAAAGCGTTATATGGTAAGAATCATTATTTTTTATACCATTAAATGTTTGCCTATAAATATTTTGAAAGAACTCTCTCTGTAACATACAAGGGAATTGGAGGTGCATCAGAAATTATTATTGTTGATGTTACTAAAGGCACTTACCATGGACAAGTAAGCTGATGCATCAGCAGATTTAAGCCGAAAAAAGCGTCTCTTGTTTTGAAATACCGTTAACTAGGACCAAGAGTACGACTTTAGCTACACACTCATCACATTTGCTTGTGCAGCTCCATTTTACAGGAGGGCACATTCATACTCATCACAGATAAAACACAGAAAACTATGCCTAACCGGGACTCGAACCCGGGACGTCCAGATCACGAGGAAGACGCTCTACCTCCGAGCCAGGACGCCGGCACACCAGAAGTAAATGTATATTTAGGATTACAGGTAATTTAACGAACTATATAGGTGAGAAGAATGTAAAATTTTATGGAAGAATCTCAACTTTCAATAGAGATAACGACAGAATTCTTGTATTTTATGTAGCCATATTGCCAGGTTTATCGTCCAGTCTGTGGAACCATTCATCTGCTACGCATTCTTTGTACATTGAAAAATATCTGTAAATCTTTCCTTTTTACTATATATGAGAATGACTGTGCAGAAAAGATATATAACGCTAAAATATTTTCGCAGTATAATATTAAATTTAAAAACCTTCATAACTGTTATGTTGTTATTAATTTTACATTTCCTTTTAAATCCACATTTTACTAAGAATCATTCCTTCGAATGTAAATTCGAATTCTTGTTGGCTTTGACGAAAGCTAAGTTCTTTCATATTTAAATAATTTTAAAAGTTGCCTTCGATTTGTTACACTGTAGACAATGAAAAATGAAAAAAAATTAAACACAGCTCTTTCCGACATTTAATTAATCATTTGAAGAGTGGTCGTATCGAAGTGGGGATTATAAATCATTCGGAATTACTTCCGGACAACTGAAGAAAAACGCTTTCGGGATATATTAGACCAGGAATTGCATTTCCTGTGACAAACTGACTTTTTTTTTTATTACAACCTATTGGTGGAAGGTTGGGCAATAAAGTAAAGTAATTGCGTATTGGAAGATTAGATCTCAGTTAAAATTTATCCTTTCTTAATGAAGTGTTACGTAACACATTGCTACATTTAATATAATACTTTGTATCATTTTCAGATGAATTTAACATTCGAGAAATAAGTCTATATCGAATATAATAAAATATTCAACATTCCACTGCTATACAAGCTAAGTATATTATTTCCAGAAAATATCAAATACGATAATTAAGACATATAATGATGAAAATGAATCTTTCAAACTTAGTGCTATAACAAATATGTACCTCGTGTTCTGTATATTTATATAAGGTCCACACGTTCGAACACTAGAAACAGCATCACTGTAAGATTTTAATAGAGACAAATCAATCAAATTTGAGAGACGAAGGGGAAGTAATTTTCCTACCCTCTTTCATAAACAATTCGCATTCGTGATGATGAACATAATTTGGAATATTCATCTGTTTTAAGCGTATTATATTAAGTGATTATTTAATTATATATATTGGTTTAATTGTTTTTGATACATTAGCTGTTGTTGTACATTGTGTAGGTAAAGTTACTGAAAAATTAAGAAAATGTCCTTTGGTTGCTTTATAAACAGTCCAACGTGTTCAGTAATACTAAAACGAAGCTTCTTTCACGAAAGTCTTGATACACCATTAAAAATACAGATAAAACATGCAGTAAAAATACTTCACACAAGCAATAAATAAGAAATAATCTTAAATAGCACAATGAGTTCAGAGAGAACTCATCAATACTCCAAATATAGACATTCACGTCTCTCAATTCTATTCAACTATTACTGGTATCTCGCATTTTTTATAACTTTTGGGGCACAACATCAATTATTCTAGAATCTAATCTGAGTTTCGATTACCAATTTAGTTATTTTAAAAATTCTCGAATATTCTAGATTCTTCTCTGTTGATTTCAATACCACTAATTTTTTTCGTCAGTTTTATTGCAAGGCCAGGTTCTGATATTTTTTATAACTTTCGAGGCACGGCATCAACTGTTCTAGAACAAACGCTGGAGCTCGAGTGTTAATTTAGTTATCTCCAAAATTCTCGAATATTCCAGATTCTTTACTGTTGATTTCAATACCATGAATTTTTTTCGCCAATCTTATGGCAAGGCTAGATTTATTTAAGAAACATCCATTATTACATCCGCAAATTTTAGTTTTTTATTCGGAGACTTATTATAAAGGGTTATCAATGCTACAAATTTGTGACAGTATATAAAGTAAGCAATACAACAATAGTGGAAAAATCAGAGAAAAGGCAGAAGGCAGAGAGAAGTATACAACTAATATTTGTGGAAATTATTTTTTTAAAATTACGGTGCTTCTTGCTAAGATAATGTAGAACATTGTCTTTACAAGAATAAATATGGGATATGCTTGGAAGGAGTAGAATGAAATAAAAGTTCGTAGAAACAGATAAATATTAACCCCTTAACTGGTTTATTTTCCTTAGTATCTAATAAGATGACACCTTCTGTGTTGGGAATATTTTCTTATTTTGATTCAAATGGAAATCCATGGAATACTTGGCTGATCTACGTACTCGAAGTCATTTTACTACTGAATTATAATTGTTATGAATGATTTATTTTTTGTTTACAACTATCAAAATTCGATAAATCGATGCACATACTGCGTACGGGCAAACCGGGTAAGAGGTTAATAGATTTGTTATAACAGATAATATGGAAAACTGAATTTTTTCACCCAGAAAAAAATACATTTCGATAATCATAAAAAAATGCATGGTTTTCATTCAGGATCAAAATAAGTGGCTCTTTATGTTACAAGACTTACAAACCTTTAATGCCGAACATTAAGCCTGGATTGCTGAAGAATCTGTTCGAAGAATATAAAGTTGCGAAATAACTCTGTTTATTGTTGAAAAAGTCTTTGTCCAATGATAGTTTTCACTAGTTTTTCTTCCGCTTTTATTTCTTAACGGTTCTGGAGAAGAAAATTGCTCGTAACCAGTTTAAGGAGCGTTTTTTATTGTAATGATGTTCCTTCAGTTTTATTTCACAACAATATGCCATGAAATTTCTTTTTTTTTTGCCGACCCATTTGATCCGACAGTAAAACAACTCAGTGCAAAATATTTGAAGCCGTGTCGTTCAATGGCTTTGCTTTTAATGTTTAACAAAAAAACTGGTCATTATGAACTCTTTTTATTAAACATGAAGGTATTAAGCTTTGGAATAAGAAACCTATTCATGGTAATTATTGACAAAGTGTATTCATATGATCAAAAAGAGCCAGAAAGAGTTCTGAGAAAGCTTAATTTGGCATACTTTTACCGAATATTAATTTCTTAAAGTATTAATTCATTATACACAATTTATTTTCAAAATTATTAGCTCATTTAGATAGTCTGTGAGGAATTCTTGTTAACAATTGCCCAGATATGCTTCATTAACATTCTATTTTGAGTTTACAAAGCAGTTTTTTTTCAGTTATGGCTCAAATTTTTTTCTAGTGATGTAATGACAAATATACGTAAATTATCATATCGTTTTTCAATAACTTGGGCTACATCCATATAAAGTCACATGATGAAAAAGGCAGATTTTATACACACCTGTGTATTGTGACTCGCAAAATGACTCTACATAAATCTTTAATCTCAAACCAGACATCTCTATTTCATCAACAAGACATATTAGTTCGTTATTAGTATATAGTTAATTCAATGTAAAGTCACTGAAAGTCACAACTATTTAGAACAAAGAAAAATGAGTCATGGTATTTTGATTATGAGGATGGTAATTTATTACGGAGTAATCAGATCCTGTGTTAAAAACGAATGTTATAATACATCTTAAAATCAATGTTTTAATTTTTTTTTTGAATTTTGATATTTAAATGTGTTATATCTCTACCGGACTTCTCCATATTTTCAATCTAACATTTTGTTTCAAAAAGCTTATTATCTTTATTCTTCAAATTGTCTCTCTCTTTCTCTCTGTGTATATATGTATATATTCATATATTTCTAT
>JAOUZG010025633.1:312584-379457 GCA_026289955.1 Argiope argentata
TATATATATATATATATATATATATATATATATAACTTTTGCACTCAATATTTTATATTTCATGTCATTCCCGTTGTTTGGCATCGATGATTGCAATTTTATTTTGTACAATGAATTTCGAATGACTTGTAAATTTTGCCTTTTATCGGTTATCAATTTTAAAATAATGTTAAATCATGGAAATATATGAAGCAATTAGTTTGTAAAAGTATTCTATTCGAAATAAATTATAGTAATTGTATCTATAATGCGCAGTTTTAAGCAATGAGTAGGCCAAGTTTCATCGTAGGCGATTGAATGATGCAGTATTGCATAAGGTGCGAACAAACAAGAATTGGTTTTTTAAATATTAGATTAACAATCTGCTGACCAAACTCTGTCTGATAGTTGTAACAATCACTGATGAAGGTTAGCACAATCACGAATCAATCATGAGATGACAGATATCGGAAAAAGAAAACCTAGCTGATGAAACGGGATTTTGTGTGGGGAATTTAGATTTTCCATTAATTGCGATCGAAATTAAACGTATAAATGGGTCCAGGAAGCATTGAATGACAGAAAAGTGTTTTTGCGACAATTCAAATGTACTGAATAATAAGGATTACGACAGTTCAAAATGCATGTTTTGTCATTGAATAGAATTCTTAGAATACATTCTTGTTAATAAGTATAATCGTGATAACTGATTGATAACTCAGTGTTGAAGATGGCGAGTCCGTTTTACAACGGAAAGAGGGTGCAGTAGCTACTGAGGGTACGAACCTCTGAGCATAAGAGGGCAGAAATCTGACTTCTAACTCATGTGAAGATGATGATGATGTCGTGTCCGTTTTTTGTCATGGAAAGAGGGGTGCAGTAGCTTCTGAGGGTAGGATCCCTGAGCACTCGAAGGCAGAAGTCGAACTTCTAGCTCATCTGAGGATGACACACACACCCTCACGCTTGCACAGCTCCTTTTTACAGGGGGGGGTCGCCTTCACACAACTCTCAGAAAGAACACAGAAGAACAACCACGCCCGAACCGGGTCTCAAACCCGGGACTCACAGAACACCAGGAAGATGCGCTACCTCACTGTCAGAAAGCCGGCAACTCATGTGAAGATAACACACACTTATCACATTCGCTTGCATAGCCGCTTTTTACAAGGTAGCACATTTATATACCTCGCAGATAGAACACAAAAGAACAACCATGCCCTAACCGGGACTTGAATACAGAAACCCAGATCCTGAGGATGACCCATCATCCCTGTGCCAAGACGAACTCAAAGTTGAATGTTATTATAAACTTAAACTCAAATTAAAATAGCCATAAGATATAATAGCTCTGAGACAATTCACCATTTTTTATTAAATTATTAAACAATTCAAATTGATTGTGTGTTGATAGTTACAATAGACCCAAATCTCAATTGATGATGCAGGTACAACATAGCAGGTTTTAATGCATTTTTGTCGGACATTTGGAAAAGATCCATTCAGAAATTTATTTTTTATGGTGTCTTTAAGTTTTTCCAATTTCGCGCCATGATCTCAAGTAAACGAACCGATTCGAACCCGACCTTTTTGTAAGTTTCACAATTTGTGGTTGGCAGCAACTGTAATGCAAATTTTGCTGCTATTTAAACTCATCTCGTGTAAGTGTGAATTTTAGCCTGAATATGAGAAATCGTTTAAGCGTTTCGGTCGAGGTGGAAGAATAGTTAGCTGTGTGAAACTGGATTGTTTCTTCGCCATTTTAAGACAGTTTCTTCTAACATTTCGTCTAAATGTTAGACAGAAAAGAGGATTGATTCGAATTTGTTGAGCAAGGTCAGGTAATGTTAATTTGAAAGTTTATATTTAACGTATTATTTTAATTGCTCCAGTATTGAGTACAATGACTTTATGCTTAATAATGAATAAAAAGTTATTTTAAGGAAAATGCTTTTATCTTTATGCCTCCTCGACATATAATTTTCCTGGCAATTTTGCTTTTGTACTAATTATATATGAAACGTACTGTACAATGAATATCATGAAAGATAAAATACCATTTGATGATGACATACAACATAAGTTTTCAAAATATAGAGCTTTGGTGATTTTTATAATCTCCTACAAATCATACCGATTATAAGTTAAACCCCGGCAGCAAGAGTCGTCTGTAACTCATTGGCCAATGCTCGCATCCATCGACTACCGCTCGCCAGAATTTCGCCAATGACTAGTCTTTGCATTGGTGCAATATCGGATTCTGAACTGACTTTTCGCGCCGATATTTGAAAAATCGCCTTTCCTAAGCGAAAGTTTGCGTATATATTGTTACGTTTTTAGCGTAGCGGGTTCGGATTGAATGGACTTTATTTGAGGACAGTACAAACAAGTTTATTTACAGCTATTTACAGGTATATACAGGATGACTTGAAAAAGTAAAACTTCAGAAAACACAATCCAGCAATAATCAGTCACTTACAGCATAAATGCAAGTCTTACGCACAATAAACTCAGTTTGCAAAACAGCTATAGTATAGCACAGCAACAGTAAATCACAGCGAGCTCAATAACACAGCGTTACAGCAAACGCAAACACAGCTCACTAATAACAAGCGAAAAGATGCTAGTAAAGCGAAACACTTCTCTTCCCAAAGAGAGATCAACTGCCAAAAAAGCGGCAGTCCGTCTCTTATATAGCCGGGCGAAAGTATCGAGAGGCTTCAGCGATTACCGAGAGAAAACTCGGCGCAGCCAGAATTGACTCGGGGTTACCAGAATATTCCTTCCGCCAAGTCATTTCGGCTGGCGTGAAGCGTCGCCAACGTTTTCACCTCCGCGCGCGTTTCGCCCGTTTGTAACAATATTTTAGGAATTTCCCATGAATCAACTAGCATGTGTTGTATTTTAGAATTCAATTAGCAACATGGGCTATCATTTCAAGAAACTTGGTAAGTGTAAATTATTTATTATTGTATATTTGTAAATAGTATAGTGTTTGTTCTAAATAGTGAATTTTTTTGTGAAGGTCGTTCAAACTTTTGGATTACCTGAAACTAAGAGTTGCACGTGATATTATTAGCTTTAGGTTGAAACGACTGTAAAGTCTAATAAATATTTGAGTTAACGATCTATTGTTAATCTATATATTTCATTCAAGTGCTGAAACTTTGTTATTGGAGTTATCGTTATTTCGTTTGTTATGTGTATTCTTTTCAAGTGATTTTATTTCTTGTTAGATTTTTATTTCCCATGTCCTTAAATTACAGCAGTTTTTTTTCTTCTTCATTAACAATTTCTTTCTTTCTCTTAACATTTTCAAATGACAGAGATTTTTTTAAAGTATTAAATAACGTTCTTATGTTTTGGTATGGCAATGAATTTGTGTAATTATTTTTTATTTTGGTGTAAGGCTAAAAAAGAAAATGAGAAACATTTCTTTGTTTACGTCCGATTTTAAATAGTGATTCAAATATCGTTATGCCAAAAAGAAGGAAATCAAACCACGAAATGATCTCCTACGCGTTGTCTACGGACATATCATATTTTTACCTTTGTAACAGTGTAAATATTTCTGAATGTGCGCAGTAAAAAACAGTTTTGTTGCTTTTTTTGGTAATTTCTAAACATATTTTTATGTTTGTTTAAAGTTGCGTAACAAGCCCCTAGTTATATCGGGTGGAGGCTAGACTTAAGTTTAAAGCTAAGTTTTCTTCTTTGGCCACGGGCAACGCTTTGAGGGTACTACTGATTAATTATATACATTATAGTAGCATCAATTACACAAACAAGAGAATATAAACTCCAATACTAAATGTTTATCCTCCACGTTTTTTTATATAATTAGTTTAATTCTAAAATTTGAAATCTAATTTCCATCGCTATATTTCTTTATTATAAAGAGTTTTCTTAATAGCCTTGTGTAAAATTACAAGGTTTTTTTTTCAGATTTCTCCTGCGAATAAAAATAAAGTAATGAACGTTCTGGACTGCGGACATTCCCTTGCTTTTTCGAATAAAAACTACACCATAGAATCAATATTCGATGCTTTTTTTTGTTTGTCGTGTATATGTATTCGTTATCTAGTCACGTCGTCGCCTGCAATCACCATGAGAGGCAGACCCCCATCATTACTGTATCTGCCGATACAACTGTGCTTTATCACTTTATTTAATTTTTTCAGCCTTACTGCTATCTTTAGATTTTGGCATTTGAGGCAGATTTAGTTTTTAGACTGAGAATAGAATACAATTTTATATATATATTTAGAATTTCAACTGAATGAATGTGAATGAACAACGCATATCAATATAATATGAACACATCTCAATGATTTAAAAAGGAAATTTCTATTTTTCCGCAACTAAAAAGTACAAACGTAATTCGATAGTACTTATGCTATTCTACTGAAGTAGGGATGATCAAACCAAATTAGTAGAAATATCAAGTTATTAATAGTAAATAGGAAGCTTTTCTCAAGGGTGACCCTCAGAAAGGGATTCAAACAAAGGATTTTTTTCTGTGAGGGTCTAACTATTAGTCCAACAATATTGTCCCCATGTGTATCGAAAATCCCCTAAAATTGAGACGTAGGAGGTGCACCATTTTTTATAAACATCAAGCAAGAATTACAATAGAAAAAAATTTCAAAAGTATTGGAAAATTACAAAAATAAAAATAAAATATAGAATAACACATGCAATCAATTATTAAAAATAAAAAAAGGAAAAGAGCAATGAAAGAGTATACCAGTAGCCTTAAATCTATTACGAAATAAACATCCCAATCTGTGCAGGCTTATTAAATTCTGCAACTTCATTCATGTGAAAAATAATTTGAGGACCTCAGCGCTATCTATTTAGTTCGTACTGGTATGTTCTTTCCTTGTTGTTTCTCTTTTTTATCTTTATTTTTGGCCGGGATAGCCTGGTTGGTAGAGAGTTGGACTCGTACTCCATAGGCTACGGGTTCGAACCTCACCAGCCAAAAGATTGTTGCCAAAAGACGTTGTTGCGATTGGTGCTTGTTAAACCTGTCGTGGTCGCTAAGTCCTCCATGTCGAGAGTAATACCACTGGGGGTACTGGGTCAGTGGTGATCATTCTCTATTCTAAGTCTAAATTATGAGCTGAGATGAGTGAAGAAAAATATGCATGAATGAAGGCCGCCCCCTGAAAAGGGTTGTGGCGTGTGTGTAGCTAAGTCATACTCTTAGCCCTACATGGCGCAACTTGTAAAACAATATACGCATATCTCCTGTTTAAAATCTGCTGATGTATCAGCAGGCTTTTTTATGGCAAGTGCCATAAGTAACAACAAAAACATCTTTATTTTAAATAATTGGGTGTACGTTTTCTTCAATAGTTTATTTTTGCTTTTCTAATATATATATATAGTATGAGTGTTGTTACAAAATTAAAATATTCTGATGCATTGTCCTTCACTAAAAAGTAGGTTTATGGTAATTTAAAATTTTTTTTTCTTTTTTATACATGAGTTGTTTTCATTTTTCTTATCAACTATTTGGCATTATTAAATTTACTTAAAGCATTGAAACTGTTGAACATAATTGAAATTACTTTGATTATTTGCCTTTGTGAGAAAACAATCGAAAGTGAAGTTATAAATTATTTCCCAAATTATGAGCAAATCTGTTGACTTTTATGATACATTAAAATGACGTATGGCGAAATCATAAAAGCTATTCGACGTGGGTCGTTAACATTCAATGGAAGCTATTTTTGCCATTAACATGCGAGTTATATATTTATGGTTTACGCTTTTCTGTAATACAAAATTCTTTACTGTGCATTGTAATAACGCCCAGGATTACAAATTATTACTTTTATTTCTATGAATCTTTTGGGAATGGTGGCATGTTTTGAATTAATATTAATCGAAACGAAGTAATATCGAAAATTATTATTTGAAGAAACATCCATTTCACCATACAATGATATATATTTTGGTAATCCATTTTGAAAAATCTACAATCATAAGAAAAGTTTGAATGCGTATTTCCGATTCGATGCGAGAAAATTAGCGAATAAGATTTATACTATGCAAAATGTTGCGGGCATTTTCTTCAAAATAATTTTTTTGCTTAAGGCTAGAAATATGTAGAACATTATTTCGTATGAAGCTATTAAAATTTATATAAAATAATTAATTTCATATAAAAAATATTTTTAACTCAAAAATATAAAAAGTAGAATTTCATACTTATATTATTAACCTGTTAATCAATTGTGACGAAACATCAGGGAAGCAGCGACAAATTCTTAATTACCTCAATAGTATGATTATGTAACGCTCTGTAAGCTATGAAGGGAAAGGTGATCTTGTAAAATGAGCTGAAGAAAGTAATTGTTTCTTATTAAATTTATTTTGGATAAAATGTTTGAAATTTTAACTGAATTTAATGCAATGGATTTATAAATGTGTTATAGAAATCATTAGAAAAATTTAATTTCTATGTTTTATTTGTGGGTGCTGTTTCCATGCAAATAACATTTTTTCCGATGTACTCTATATCTGCAAATGTTTTAATTTTAAAAATAAATAACAGCAAAGAGAACATACTGAAAAAATAGAGATATTATTTAGATTTAGATTTTATTTCAGATTTTAAATTTTAGATATGCATTGAGATTGGAAAAAAATTAATAAACGATTGAGATAACTTTAGAATCATTTTAAATAATATTGAAAACTTGGAATTAAAAAAATGACGAAAGAGATTACTTTAACAATGTATCCAATAAATGAACTTTTAAAAGTAATAAAATAACGGAGTCAAGCAAAAAAAAATTAAAAATCTTATCGAATATTAACCACTGGACATACGAATTTGTTTAACTTTCTAATTAGATAACTCATCCTATTTTGGTAATTTATTGTTAATTTGATTTTTTTAAATAATATATGGAACATTTGGGATACCAAATTGTTTCATATTGATTTTTTCGTATTTAAATACTTAATTATGTGGCTTCTTTGCAGACTTGAAAATAAAAATTCAGTAATTCGATGCACGTCTAAGACACGTCAGTGTATGCGAAGTTATTAACAAAACATTCAAAATTTCTTATATCATTTGTTATTGCTCTAGATGGATTAATTGTTGAAAATCATTCCAACCTGCTGTTAGATTTATTTTACATAAACATGAAAATTTAATAAAGAATGCTGTCTTCTATTCAATACAGTGGTTTTAATTAAAAAAATATATTGAAAAAAAATCAACCCATTTTTTTGAGAATCCGATAGCGTATATTCATTGTGATATTTAGATTTGAAGTGGCATTAGAGAAATTTAGTTTAAAATTGTGAATAAATCAATAGATAATTATAGTTGATTAGATATTGATCAATCGATTAATCAATAATCATGCATTATATTTGGATTTATCTTCAGTATTAAGATATTCCTATCTTAAAAAATCTATATGTTGCTTATTCGAATCCTTGCATTTGATAAAGATTATTTATTTGTTTAGGGAATATATTCCTTTAATGCTAAATTATCATATATTTATACAATTTTTAACAAAAATTGTATAAATATATGATAATTTATGTAAAGAATGCAGAAACAGTTGGCAACAATCATTCGATTACTTTTATTTTTAATCGTAATTTATTAATTAAAGTCATTCCAAATAGCCAAACGATATGTTTACTATCGTTAATTTACGACAAGTAAAAAAAAGCATGCAAATAAATTAAAATAAATATTTAAATAATTAAAGTAAATTGTAAAAGTGACGAAATATTTGCATCTCAGGAAATACTGTTTCATTTATCTGTTTCTAAAATATTAATAAAGCAATGCATATTTCAAATGAAAAATATTTCCAAAAGCAACTCATATTTCTTTTTATTTTAACAACTATACAACTACGACAGCTCTTTCGCGCTTTGTAATCTCGCTAGCAATTTGAAATGCCATTCATTCAGTTTACTGTCCGAAGAGAAAATCCTATTACTTTCGTAGATCTATCTTATGGCACCAGTTAATTAACCTAGATAAGCTGACTAGTCTCTTACAGCGCTTCACAAATATTGATTTTCCTAATTGATTTGTACAATCAATCATGTGATGTCACTGTTTTATTTAAAGGTTGCTCTAGGTCTTGCCTTACAGAATATCTGCAGCTTTTTATAATCTAGTTGAGATTCAGGATTGTGAAGATTAAAGAGAAAAAAAAAGTTTGGTTTTGGAATTTTTTTGGTATATTGTTTGTCTGGAAGTCATTTTCATGCTATGTAATTTTATATCAAAAAGAAGTTTAAAAAAACGATATTGGTCAATTAAATTAATTAGTTTTTTGATATGAAAATAGAAATTGGGAGAAGATACTAATGTCCAAGAGAAAATGATTTGAATAGATTCTCGATTATTATTTTTTATTTTTTTACTATTATTCTTTTTAAATTTAATTCAATTTTCGAACTAAACAAATTTAAAAATCGAAGTTTTCGATATTAGTAAAAAAATTAAATGAAAGAAAGATATCCACAGGAATTTCTTTTAATTTTTCAATTCGCGGTTAAAAATTCTGCTCTAGTTTTAAGTTATTATTTAAACCGCATCAGTAAAAATGAATACCTTTTGTTTAAAAGTTGTTTAAATTTTCTGTTTTGATGGAAAGATGCATACATTTAGAGTTAATATATTCAAGTTTATATGTATGTATTAAACACATGTTCACTTTTTTCTTTTCTTACAGAACATAAACTAAATATGTGTTCCAATTCTTATCAAAACTTTCGTAGAATATATCTATTGATGCTGATAGTAGCAACAAAGATAGAATTTTTTAAATCGTTGGTACACATTGTTGGTGAAATTATACCAATGGGGTGAGTGCTTACTATTTTTGAAAACTTTTCATAAAACATGGGAGCTGGATAGCTAACTCCCAAATTTAAAATACACCACAGCTATATAATTTTATATGTATTGGCATGTATGTTTCCTTCCAAATAACCATCAATGAAGTCATATTTAATGCTACTATCCTCAACATGAACATTAACAGAAATATATTGTAGTATGTTCATCAAAAATGTAATTACATAATACACTAAAATAAAAGAAGAAAAAGAGTGTAAATTGAACATAACGATAGTTCTTTGAAAAATTAATATCCGTCTTGAATTACAAATTGAAAAATTTACTTTTCAAACAAATTCAGAATCATCCATTGATAAGAATAACTTAAAAATGACAGCATTCATTTTGAATCACCCTGTAGTAAACTTGCTATCGCTTAAATCATATTGTCCTATATTCATCAGTTGTATATATGACAATAAGAAACCTTTGAAGCGTAATTTAAAATGAATTCTGAAGGAATTCATAATTAAACAATTATAACTTTGAACCATCAACCCGATTCCATGAAAATCCCGTCGTGTAAGCGGGTCTGCAGCACTTTAAAATCCTTCGGTCCAAACTTGGTGTGGTGTGGAGAAAGGTGTGCCAGCTTAGATGTCGTCCTCGTCATCTCACCATGGTTAAAAATTACATGGTCTGTCCCAAAATAGCTCTAGTGTAGCTTTAGAATGGGACGTTAATATAACTAAACTAAACTTTGAACCATTAAATATATGCTATTGCACAATATTCCTATTTAGCGCCCAAAGTTTTATTTTAACCCATTCGCTACCAAGCCTAAATTGTATGAGGTTATTCCCATTGCCATTTCTGTTTTGAGTGTTATTGTTTATCTGAGGTTTATTATCTCAAAATAAATACATATATTTTGCCATAAATAATCCTTTACATTATAAAAATTAAACACGAGTATACTCGTGGTTGGGAATGCAATAGGACTCGATATTATTGTCCGACCTGTCCTGATAAACCATATTTATGTATTGGGCTCTGTTACAAATTATATCATGAAAATAATTCGACCGGACACTCGATACTATTGTCCGATGAGTCATCATAAACTTCCATTATATATTGGACTTTGTAAAAATGAAGATATATAATATATGTGATTATTTTGCTTTAAAATATTGTTATAATACACGATGAAGTTGATTTTTGTTCAATTTAAATAACTAAAATACCATATCATACTTTTAAAATAAAGTAGAATTTATGTAAAAACAATTTATTTGTAGCTTTTTTTCAAGTTTTTACACAAGTATATATATGTTTCTGGCTCTAAAAAGTTTGCAAGTTTGACAAGTTATACTTTATAATATATTGAAAGTATCCCGATTATATTTGTGATTTCAATGGGTAACACGAATATACTTGTGGTTGGCACGAGTATATTCGTGTTTCTATATTTCTATATTTGTTGTTTTAAGATATAAGTTTCGCGACATATATATTTTTACTAGGCAATGTTTATTCCTTAGGTAATTTAATGGGTCTAGATCACTAAGACAGAGAGGGTGTTCACGCAATCAGACACTATTCACCTACATAATTCAACAATGGATTTCACAGTATGTATTACCATTTCTTGATCTGAGCTCATTTGGGTAGGCGGCATATATCTTGATATATCATTCACTGCCAAGATACAGGGTATGATGGGTCTGTTTCTACTCCCCAAATTCAGGATATTGCATGATTTGCATTGCTCTAGAGTCCAAATGATATATTACGACGGTTATAATGCTGCATAAATACATGAACACAACTGTTTAAATAATGTATTTAAATGGTGAAATTCCAGAACTCAAAATTTTATCACATTGAAAAGAATGAATCTATTACAATTGTTTCGCATATTCTTTTTTTTACATATAAATTGTAATGATTGCTTTAATAATCAGCTGAATATTTTAACTATCAATATTTTTTACAAGTTTCGGAATTTGTATGAATTATTAATGTCTATTGCAGTATCATTTATTAATTTTTGGGCGATTGATTTTCTATTGATAAACCTAATAAGACCTTTTATGACATACAGACAGTTTAAATTTTTTAAAATAATACTCACTTTACTTATATTTTCAATTTGAAAATTAAATATAAAGTAGCCATTTTCTTAAATTTGTCACTTTTTATGCACATTTTTCCAGAACAGCTAATTTCTCACGTGCCGTCCTTGAATGTGACCTATAGAGAGTCAGTCATGCACATATATTTTATTTTAACTCTTACCAAATCATGTACGCCCACATTCATAATCACTAAAATAGTTGCAGATATTACATGGCTTTCCATTAAATACCTGATATCAGTCTAAAAATTCCTTAAGCGAACCAATTAAGGAAAACACATTTTAATTTTCGCAGGTGATTAGTTGAAGTAATTTTGAATCGAAGGTAACAACAGTTATAGCTACAACTATAGAAAAATGGTGTCGAAGCTCTTAATTAGGAGTTTTAAATAATAAATTTTAAATTGCTTTAGTGATAATACCCCACTTTTCCATACTAGTATAAATTTTCAGGGTAAAGATTCTATTTTCTGAAAAATGTGTCAAACAATACGCAAAAAATTATATAGTCTATGCGTCAACAAATATGAATTCATGCTATATATCTTTCTTTATATAAAGATGAATGTCTGTTTGTGATTTCTTTTATTATCACGTCAGAGCATGATGTAGTTTTTGGGATGAGGTTTTGGGCGTCAACAAAAAACCGTAGGTGAAAAATTATTAGTTAAATTATTAGAAAAAATGAGTAGTTTTTAAATTCTAATTTTAACCCAAAAGCAAATTTAGCGATCTTTACGTTTACTTCATTAAAATCCTTTAATTAATTTAAAGAATAATGATTTTTAAATTTAAACTATAATGTTGGTATAATTACAATAATTATACCTTCCAATTTCTTCCAATCCCATATTAGTCTTTAGTAAAAAATGGGATACTATCTTTTTTAAAAAAAATTATGCATTTCTACATATACAGCCCACTAAGGTTTGGAGTTTTAACGATAGAATTTCATATTGTTGATAGGAAAGAGCTTTTGAAAAACGGGCGTCATTTTTTTAGATGTTACCACTGATATTAAAATCCTAAGCTTCATAATTTAATTAGTTTTAATTACGGAAGATATTTTCTTTAGAATTTAAGTGACCGTAATATTTTGTACTAATCATATCAGAAGCCCATGAAAATTAAAATTTCACATCTCTTTCAATCTTTTATTTTTGTCTAAACAGCATAAAATATAATTATTTACTTCCTTTAGAACATTCTTTCAACCGAAAGTTTGTTTTCTCTTATACTGCTGAAATTAAAAATGATGTAACTATTTCTCTGCAATTCCTTGAATATTAGACATATAAAATGATAGTTTTGAAATAGTTAATATTTGTAATATTAAATATAATTTATTCTCTTATAGCCAATGAAACAATTATTAACATTTAATTTTTTGATATCTTTGACAGAATTTTTATTAATTTTTGTATTATTTAAAACCGCCTATTGACGAACCGAAATTTTAAATTAGAGGTTTATTATCAATGACTTTTATAAAAAATATGGAATTTGTAAACTTGGATAGCTTTCAATAATGTACGCGTGATTGTTTTTTTTTCTTGGATGTAACATCATATCAAGGTTTTCTAGAAGAAAACATCGGAAAAAGGATTTGTTTTGCGAGTTTCAATTTATTTTTCGTAGAAAAACAAGTTTTGTTAAGAATTCGTATTTCCGTATTCTTTTTTTCTTGGAAGAAAGTTTTGCAGAAATGAATTTCTGGATAAAGATTGTGTTTCCATCTTTTATCTACAGGATGAATTTCTGCTGACAAAATGTTTTGAAATTACTTTGACATTTTTCGAAATTTGATTTATTTAGTTTATCAAAGCATTGATAGAAAAACTAGAATCATCAGTGATCATATGAAATGATAAATATTTTTTGAGGATTTAGCTTCCAACTTTCTTTACCTTTTTATGTATCTTACCGGGTGCTACTCTAAAGTTCTATGTTTATATTTTATTAAAACAATTCCATATATAAAATATATAAATTAAACAATTAATTTTCTCTTTAGTTGATATATATAAATAATTAATAAATGTTGTTTTTTCTAAAAATAATTTTATCAATAACTAATATTTAGTGATTGTTATTTAATAAAAACAAGTCAATAAAAAATAGGCAAGTTTTTTGGTACTTACGTATTAGACCGTCGATGTTCCAACGCTCGCCAACCATCTCGAGTCAATTTATTAGGTGTCAAAATCGTCTGTGAAACCATCAAAATTTCGGATGACAGTTAAGTTTAGAATAATTTTTAAAATAACGATGGTTGTTTGCCATTATTGGTGGTTTAGCAACTCATTGGCGACGCCTTCAGAGGTGGCGTTAAAGATCGACGGCTTAATGCGTAAGTACTAATTCGTTTTCTTGAACCCCATTTTTATAGCATTTAAATAAGTATATAACTGTTACATTATGAATCTTCATAAACCTACATGGTTATTGGAGGTATTTTGTTTGAAAATTAAGAATAGTTTAGTACAGTGTTTTCATTTATTTATATTCAATTTACTATTCCCTTTAAAATAGATTTAGAATAATAGTTTTAAGTTAATGCTATAGGTTGAATTTTGTTGTAATCCAAGCGCCTTTTATTGAAAATAAATTTAATATTTTACTTATAAGTTTCTTTAAATAATACTTTTTTTATAAAAGAATATAATTTTGCATCCAAATTTCATCTCTTTTTATCATAATTATATTGTTTAAATTTTTTATTATATATATATATGTTCTATTCAAAAGAGAAAAAATTGCATCCCATAAGAAACAAGGTGCAACCTGCTCATATGATCATTAGATTATTATTATTAGATGCAATCTACTCAGATATTTATTGAACTACAATTTAAAATTCAATATTGACTAAATACCTGGTATCAGTCTAAAAATCCCTTAAGCGAACCAATTAAGGAAAACATATTAGAATTTTCAAAGGTGATTAGGGCAGCAATTTTGAATCGAAGGCAACAACAGTTATAATTACAACTATAGAAAAATGTTGCTGATTGCTCGAAATTCTTAATTAGGAATTTTAAATAATAAATGTGAAATTGCTTTAGTGATAATACCCTCCTTTTCCATACCGGTATGAATTTTCAGGGCAAAGATTTTGTTTTCTGAAAAATATGTCAAAAAATTTATATAGTCTATTCGTCAACAAATATGAAAAAATATTATTCGATGCTATTAATCTTTCTATATATAAAAATGAACGTCTGTTTGTGCTTTCTTTTATCATCACGTCAAAAATGATTTTGGTTTTTTGGATGAGATTTTTGGCGTCAACAAAAATCCGCAGGCGAAAAATTGAAATTTTCATTGAACAAAAATCCATATTAGAAATATTGAAATTTTATTATCTGAATCTAAAAAAAAATCAGTTTTTAATAACTCTTTGCCATTGCATTTACCAAACCTCCAATAAAAAATAAGTTAATGATTACAGCAAATAAAACTTAGAAAGATGCCATTTTGAGCACATGATTATATGAAATAAAATAAATAGGAAGTGGGATATTTTTTAAAACAATAAATGCGAGACAAAGTTTTTTGGATCGTTTGCAGTACTCAAGCGACTCATTCAATGAAACGATTAAAATGAATAAAAATATAATTTAACTTGTACGAGCACGTGGTGCTTGGCCATTCAAGAAATTATGTTCTGACATGACACATTGAAATAATCATAGAAGATTTCATTTTAATCTTTATAAATTTAGAGATTTTGTTAGCTATGAAGCAAATTTGGTGTACATGATTTTTATGATAAGATAAAAGCTACAATACCACTTACCATTGAACTCACTATTATGGATCCTTTGTGATTTATCTTGTTTTTTCATTGTTTTACCAATGGTTATGCTTGTGTTACTTTTGCCGAAACGATTTTTGTTGGACTTTGAATTAGAGAATTGCTTGGCGCAGTATAACCTTCCTATTGGGTCTTGTGCTATAAAACTTCAAATCAACCAACTAACATAAACTTTTCACATTACCGAAAACATTTAAAATAGAAAGGGTGAATTTTAATTAAATATTAAGCAAGTATTTGCTGTTTTTCATTTATATCTTCCGAAAATATTATCCTATAAAATATTCTTACTCTAAAATGGTAAATATTAATATTTAAATATTTACCATTTTAATAATACCAATTTAATATCCATATATTTTTCTTTAGTTTATATATATATATATATATATATATATATATATATATATCTGAAGTAATGCTTTAATTGTTGTGATAAAATTCAAAATAATTTAAATGTTCCACCAAAGTATTCGAAACGTGTACTAGTTTGGCGGAACAGTGCTAAAATTATTATAAAAAAATTGATTTCTTAACAATCCTTTAGTAGGAATTTCACTTTTTCTTTCGTTTCGTAGTATATATGCTGTTTTATTCGCAGACATAGTTATTTATAGTAAACTGTAGCACCGAATTCTTATTACTTATTTGTTTTATCACTCAATTTCGCTGTCGCTGCAAAAAAAAGTTTACAGATCTACAACAGTACAGTTTTCTTGCATCAGCAAATTAAATCTATTTCTTTGAATAAAAAAAATCTTTTTAAATAAATTCTTACCCAAAAGGTTAAAAAAATAATTCAGGTGTGGAAAAACACACACATTATATAATAATGAAACCGACGTCCTAACACAGAGGTTGCCAGTCTGTCCCGTGATGTGGACGTCCTGGGTTCGATTCCGTTTCGGGCATGGTTGTTCTCCTGTCTGTGATTTCTGTAAGTAATGTGTTGTATAGTTGCTTCTATAAAGCCCCGGGTGATACTTAGTGTTGCATGCGTTTCTAAATATTCGATTAAAAACATATCAATGATTCGTAAACACCGACTCGTTTGTTCTGAAGCACAACTTCTTGTTTGTTCTGAAGCACAACTTCTTGTTTGTTCTGAAGCACAACTTCTTGTTTGTTCTGAAGCACAACGACTCGTTTGTTCTGAAGCACAACGACTCGTTTGTTCTGAAGAACAACGACTCGTTTGTTCTGAAGAACAACGACTCGTTTGTTCTGAAGCACAACGTCTCGTTGGTTCGGAAGAACAACGTCTCGTTGGTTCGGAAGCACAACGTCTCGTTGGTTCGGAAGCACAACGTCTCGTTGGTTCGGAAGCACAACGTCTTGTTGGTTCGGAAGCACAACGTCTTGTTGGTTCGGAAGCACAACGTCTCGTTGGTTCCGAAGCACAACGTCTCGTTTGTTTCGAAGCACAACGACTCGTTTGTTTCGAAGCACAACGACTCGTTTGTTTCGAAGCACAACGTCTCGTTTGTTCTGAAGCACAACGTCTCGTTTGTTCTGAAGCACAACGACTCGTTGGTTCTGAAGCACAACGTCTCGTTGGTTCGGAAGCACAACGTCTCGTTGGTTCGGAAGCACAACGTCTCGTTGGTTCGGAAGCACAACGTCTCGTTGGTTCGGAAGCACAACGACTCGTTTGTTCCGAAGCACAACGACTCGTTTGTTCCGAAGCACAACGTCTCGTTTGTTCCGAAGCACAACGTCTCGTTTGTTCCGAAGCACAACGACTCGTTTGTTCTGAAGGACAACGACTCGTTTGTTTTGAAGCACAACTCATTTGTTTGGAAGCAAAATGACTCGTTTGTTTTGAAGCACAACGACTCGTTTGTTCTGAAGCACAACGACTCGTTTGTACTGAAATTGAACTGGATTTTTTTAATGTATAAATCGAAAATTTTGTAATTATTTAGCATATTAATAAAGCCTCCAGAGGACTCTGCAATTGTCCTAGTTACACTGTTATTCATGATAAGATAATAGTCGAATAAACTGTTTACAAGTGTTCGGTGGAGTATAATTTATTCAGAAGCATAAATGGCGATGGAGAAATAAAGGTTATTTTAACTTTGATTGTTTACTGATGTTATGATAGAACATGTATATTCACGGGACACCATTCGTTATTATTTTATCCCATTCTTTATTCTTTTCCAATCTTCCTTTTTTATATATACTCAGCTGCCCAGTGATACAGTTACAGATTATGGGATAAACTGCTTTCAGAAGCTTAGTAATATTTAATTCTGGAACATATGTGTTAAGCGAAGAGTTGCAATCTTCTCAATAATCTGTTCTAATCAAATAGCTCTTTGGGATACAGATTAAGGTATAACGACAGAAAATTCAAAAGGAATTTTTCCTCCTTTGTTCATTTGTAAATTATTATGGTTGATTTTTGGTTCTGACTCATTCTTCACCTTTAATATGTGGCTGGTATTCCAGGGAAATAAGATTGATAGTGAATTTAAATAGAGAATTATTCAAAACGAAAAAATAAATTCGAAACATAGTTTTCTAAAGAACGATAAAATATAGAGACGCATACAATATATTTTGGTATAAGCGAAAACCTAAGTTTTATTTTATCAGTTACAACAGGCAAAAGCAACATTATTTCTCGTTTAAGGAAAAAGAGTAACTCCAAAAATAAAGTTATTTTGTGAGTTGTAGTATATAAAAAGTGAATAGATTGTTCATATCTAGCTTTCCCATCCTTGTAAATTCAACAAAGAATAGTATTACAAGCGGTTGAAAGTCGCGAAAGCGCACGCAAGGAGAGAGCGATTGACGAAGATCTTAGCGCCAGCCGGATTGGTTTGGCGATAGGAATAGTCTGGTAGCCGCTGGATCGCTGGCGGTGTTTTCCGAAGCTTTGCGTGCTTGCTCACTCTGCTATATAAGGGAAGGGTTGCCGCAGGCTGGCAATTCCTGTCGAAAGAGAAGCGACTCATTGGACGAGCGGATTACTTTTCTCACTTGCTATTAATGAACGGTGTTTACGTTTGCTGTTTACGTTGTATGATTGAACTCACTGTGATTTGCTGTGCTATACGATTTCTGTTTTGCAGTCTGTTTTTATTGTGCGTAAGACTTGTATTTACGCTGTAAGTGACTGTTGACTGCTGGATTGTGTTTATTTGAACTTTTCCTTTATCAAGTCATCCTGTAAATACTTGTAATATATCTCTAAATAAATTTGTTTGTGCTGTCCTCAAATAAAGTTCATTCAATCCGAACCTGCTACGCTAAAAACGTAACAATAGGATAATTACGAAATATGACTTTAATACTGAACAATTTTAATTTGGTACAATTATTCCTAGGGTAAAATTGCGATCGAATACATTTCTAGAAAACGTTGCTTTATAATGTATCGTAGCTTTATAAGGCTGCTTCTTTATAAAGGTATCTAAGACAAAATATAAGAACTATTGTTGAAAAACTGCAATTACACAAGATCAAATTGTTCCGTAGGGAATTCAGCAATCAAGAACCTCTTACTTCATATGCGGCAAAGAATTTACTTTCGATTCAGTGTTTGTCATATAAAATTTATTTCATTTTTAATGCTCTAAATAAAACATTGTATTCTTGCCTATCTAGTGTTGTATCACATACACCTGTATCTATTTTCACTCATTATAAATGAATGTTTCAAAAGCATTCCTTATTTTTGAATAACCCTATATAATGTATATGTTATAGGCAGTATAAAAATTTGAAAGCTTGTGTTGTAAATCCATATTTCTGATTAAAGATTTAATTAAAAAATTATATATAAGTTGTATATTTCTTTATTATTATCATGTATATACTTTGCCTATTAGTTGTATGTTTTTTTCTTTAAAAGTGATCTTCATTTAATTGTTAAAATGCAGTTAAATTCTCGTTTAACTAAAATTTGCATGCTTTATAAATTATCATTTAATTGTATAGCTTCAAATATTAATTATAGTTTTATAGCTTCTAATACTAAAATAACAGTAAGTTAAATTACGTGTATTTTTTCTATAAAATGAAATAATAATTTTAATGAAATAATACATTTTAACTTTAGGCTAATGACTATAAACGTTCGATGGACTAATCAAAACTTCGATTATAAAGGAGACTTAATCCCTTTTAAATTACCACTAGAGAGTTTAAAATTCAAAATGTGAAAGTAGTTAATCTCTATCATCATGGTTTAGACGAGATTTAGTGAAATTATATAATCCAATATAATCATTTGAATGGTAGTCTCATGAATAATTTATCAGAAATTATGTTAGTCTAAATTATATAACGTAATAAAATTGTCTCTACTTAACTAAAAATTATTTTTAAAGCCTTAATTTAACTAAGATAATATTGATTGAGATAAAATTTATTTGCCCATTTGGCGGATGTTATAAATTTATAAGAATATTTCATTTAATGCTTTGTTACATAATAGATTTTAAAACCACTTTGAACTCAATAAATTCTGAGAAGATATATATTTGATTAGCTAGCCAGTCTTTACCCGATTTGACTAAATTTCATTTGAAGATTCGCGACATTTAGATATATCTTCAATCATCGCTTTTTCCTCCATATTTGAAAAGTGACGGGAAAAAATTGATAACTGATTAAATTCCATTCAAAGATTTGGTTATTTTCGCCAATTAATGTTTATCTCTTTGCTTTCATAGCTTCACTCGCAGAATATTTCAAGTGCAAGTATAATTCCAAAAAGTATTTCCATATATATGATATGATGTACTTCAACAAAATTGGTTGACATTATTAAATTGTTGATGATTATGGTGATGGAACATCTGATAGTCAAAGGCAGCTATTATCTATTTAAAGAAGTCGAAACTAAGATTTTATAATAGTTAAGAATAACATTCAGAGTTTGTTAATTTTAGTGCTTTAATAGTAAATTGCAATCCTATGTAGGTGAAATAATAAAGGGTGTCTCAAAATTAAAACAAGATTTGAATTTTCCCCCATTCTTGCAGTAAATTGCTCGACCCCATTAAAAAATCATTAGACAACTGATATTTTAGGGTTTTGAAAATAGTGTTAAAAGTGGAGACTGAATCGAAGGACGAAGTTCGCCTATACATAAAAAAAATTCATCCGCCTTTGTGTTAAAATCATAGAAAATTTCTACAAAAGAGTGCGTATAGGTCAGCAAAGTTGTGGAGGTAATTTTATCAATTTGCTGTTTTATGCATAACTCTGTCCTGTGTAATTTACTATGCAATAAAAATATAGAAATTCAAAAAATTTATGTTTTTTTTAAAATTGAATGCAATCTAGTGGTAACACATTGTCAGGGCCTGACTAAGGCAGGGGCATACGGGGCAGTTGCCTGGGACCCCACATAATTGGGGGTTCCTTAAAATCGAATATAAATATTATTTTACATTTCATTTTTAATGAATCTTCTTCATTACTAAAATAGTGAAGCAGAGGGGATCCCAAATAAGTGTTTGCCCCAGGCCCCAACTAGGCTAACTCCGGCCCTGTACATTGTTCTGTCTAAGTAACGCTCTATTTTTACTAATCTTAACCTATCAGCTGTCAAAAGTTTATTTTTCTTTTACTAGAGCTATCAACATTTTACTGCAAAAATGGAGGCAAATTTAAATATTGCATTAATTTTGGGACATACTTTATAATTATTTTTTTAAAAAATCACAGGTGTGACATACAAAGTATTCGGCAAGATGGATTTAGTGATTTTTTTTTTGTTTTTTGTTACGGCATTGCAGAGAATATTTCCTTGATACAAATATGCACTTCCAGATGCTAAATTAAGACATAATAGTAAATGACATCTGTAATTTCTCGAAACAAGGGAAACGGACTGTTGACTGTCCAAGAAGGATTACCCACAAAGAGTAGACAAGTCTCTGTTGTATCTGCCTTATTTGTCTTCCCTCTGTGCGGGCTTTCGCTTGATTGTTTGCAAATTACCCGCATATCCGGTATGGATTGCTTGGTTTCTATATCTTGGGTAATCTAGTCATCGGTTTCCTTTTCTTTGATTGGAGGGCATTACGCAATGGTAATCCTACAGAAAGGCAAAGAAACATGTTGGGAACGAGATTATATTAGTAACCAGTTAGCAGCACTTATTTAAAATTAGTATTTCTCTTTTTAAAAAAAGATTTTTTTACCTAGAAAATACATAGGTTTTTTGGGGGGTTATCTGTAATACCTAGAAAATAAATAAAACACGATTATTTTTAAAAAAAGTATAAACGAATTATTTTATAAAACGCATTTAATAGGAATAGCTATATGCATATAATTAACAAATTATTTCCCAGGATTATTTTTCTGCAAATTAAAAAAAAAGTTCTATATGGATTTATTTTTTTAACTTTATCAATGTCCCATTGAAAGCTATAATAATACTATTGTTAGATTAACGTTATAGATGAATAAAAATGTGCTTTTAAATTTTGGAAGTGGATTAGTAAAGATAGATAGATTGATAGCCTTCTAAGAAACAATCATATCAAAGATAAACAATATGGAATATACCTAATTTCCTGAACCATAATATTAAAAACATACATACATTGTATTTAGAGAGCGCTAATGCTGCTTTATCTTGAACACAAATGAAACCAACCAAATTAGCAATAAGAATTTCAATTTAAAGCAAATACGAAAGGTACAATGAATCCGACCAGAAGACATTTTCAAGCATTACTCTCAGGCCGAGATTCAAACCAGGGAATTTTGTGAGAGGTCTAACATTTCATCGAAAAATTGATCCTTCATGAACTTAAAATCCCAGCAAATTGAGTTTTTGAAGATAATTAGTATCATAGATAGACAATTTAACAAGATCAAATTTTTAAATCTAAATAGGTTTACAGCAGATTGTTTAAACCAAACAACAAAAGACCATAAAACCTAAAACTAAGTGATCAAAATATATACAATTACTCAAAAAGAAGCAAATTATTTCAGTTAAAAAAAATCTAAATAGAAATATAGAAAGTTGCTCAAACCAAACCAGAAAAAATACTAAGATATAAAGCACAATTTAGAATAAGATATCAAAACACAAACCAAAATTAAGTACAACTCCAAAAAAAGTTTGAAAAACGACAACCTATTAGTTTATTTTGAACTCGTCAATCTAACCTTAATAATAAGAATTCATCGTATATTTTCCTTTGATATTTGCTTTAAATTAAAATTCTTATTGCTAATTTGGTTGTTAACCTTCTGTCTTTTATCTGGTAAATCCTTATTTATGTAAAGAATTAATAATAAAAGCTTGTTTCCTTATTTAATAAATTACCCAAATTCTCTTATTTTAAAAAAATTATCATATATCCATGTCAAAATACTATTATTAATTGAAAAAAATCCTTATATATTTATATTTAAGGCATATAATTCAAACCTTTCAAATTTCTCAATATTTTCTTTTATTTCCAATAGATTTAAGTATAAAGTGTGAGCAACTGACACATTTTTACTGCAGCGAATAATAATCCATAACTTTTACTTCCAATAAAATTTATTCTCAACAGACCCTACTGTGATATTTTATTTCTTTTTTTTGATACAGTGTTGGTAAAAGATAAATATTCTTATTTCGAATAATAAAACACTTTATTTGCTCCAAATGCAGTTTACTTAAATAATTTACGATCTAAGTTTTTTTTTTAAAATCCACCTTTCAAAATTTAATTTCAAGCGAAGAAATTCTGTGAATAATGACAAAAAATAAGTTTAGAAGTTTCTTTATATTTATATTTCTCATTATTAAAAGAATTACTTCTCAAACTTTTTGGCAGTTTCGTTACTAGTTTGTTTGAAAGGTGTTCGATACTCTTAAAATTCCTCTTAATTTCATTTATGCTGAAATAAGTAGAGAAAAATGATCTCTTATTATACTCAAGTGAAATGTAAAGAATATTTTAATATTTTTTAGAATAATTTAATCAAGATTTTGAAAAAAAAAAATGTAAAAAAAGAGTTTTAATTATCAGAAATTCGTTGATTCAATTATCCAATCAGAGCTTTTGTACGTTACGATTCACGTGTTATTCAGTTGTTATTAATAGGCAATACAAAGATTGATTTAATTATATATTACTTGATTAGTATTATCATTTCGATTTCTATTATTAATAATTAATTAATAACACATTATATTATTGATAATTAATCAATAATGCTAAAATATATTTCTAAAAATTGGTATTCAAGGAATTCAAATATTTTGAAATTGAATGTTTTGGTAATTTAAAGACTTCTACTCGCTGTTTAAAATTCTTATAAGCAATTCGAAAAAATTTAATATATATAATTTGAATTTATTGTTTGAATTGAGATTTTTTTTTGAATTTTAAATTTGTATTCTCTAGTAAAAGATGTCCGTACTTTATATCTTTATTGATAATGTATACATATTTTTAAATACTTTCCTTCATTAATATTTCTTGTTAAATGTATTTAATCTTCAAAATAAGAAGAATATTTCGTTTTTCTCACTTATTAAATTATTTTTTTGTGAATTCCTTGTTTTTTTCGTGGTTTTATATATAGCAGAATTATTGTGTTTGTTACTTTGTATACATTTTATAATAGTGCTTCATTATTTATTGAAAATTATTTCATAATTCTCGTTTTTTTATTTATAATAATTAATTAATATTGTCTTAAACAAATTTAATATATTTTAAATAATTAAAGATTAATAATTCATCCTTATTGCCCCTTTTAGTAAAAAAAATATAATGGCGTTTGATTTCCAAGTTTTTCAATGAAATTTTAGGATTTAAATTTGATTGAATTCTTTTTTATTGATAACCCCTCATTTTTAAATGTCAAAATTAACTAAACTAAAAAAAATCAATGTACTTGAAAGCCAATAAAATATTTTTATTCTTGTTTCTGAAAGAAGTAAAATAAACACAATAATAATAATAAATAAATAAAAGTTACTTAGTTGTTTTGCATTCAATATTTTTCTAAAGAGCATTATTTTTATCTTTTTTTATATTCCAACAACACAATCACATGTTTAAGTAATAATATCGATTAATTGTCTCATAAAATATTATTTCTTTTAATTATATGTTTCGAATATTATTTTAAAAATTTGATTATTCCGGAATAACTTTTTAATTTTCATGTAATTACATTTTGATTGTAAAAATGTATTTTAAATTGATAAATTCAAAAGAAAAATGTCTTTTAGAGCATAATTAGAATTTTGGGAAAGAAATGATTTCATATTTTAGCATTTTACGCCTTATTTTATTTAATCGTCTGCTTCTATTAATTAGAGAAGTTCTAGTCTTTTTTTTTTTCATTATCTAATGCGTAAAAGGGTTCTCAGAATACAGGGTGTCCAAAAAGTTCCCGTACTGATGATTTGTGAATTTATTTAACAAAAACAACAGGTTTAAAAAGAATTATTTTTATGCCATTGATAAAAAGCACTTTTAACATAACTAAGGACAAAATACTGAACTTACATTTATAATAAATGTTCAAAATGTCCACCCCTTTCTTGGAGACAAAGCTGAACTCGTACGCGCATGTTTTTCGAAACGCGTTTTAACAGGCTAGGAGTGATTTCTTGTATCCTTTGGGTAATTGCGATTTTCGAATCATCTATTGTTTGAGGATCACCTTCATAAATTTTGTCCTTTAAACATCCCCACAGAAAAAAGTCCGGGGTGGTCAGATTGGGGGGATCGAGGTAGCCAAAGATTTTTTGAAATAAGTCGATCGCCGAAAAAAGCTTCAAGCATGTCCATGGTTTCATTACTCGTATGGCAAAATTTAATATACTTGAAAAAAACCATGGAAAATGAATTTTAAAATTTGGAGTACGGGAACTTTTTGGACACCCGTTATAATCTGTAATCCATCCAAAATTTTCCTATTTTCCATATCTCTTTCTTAATATAAGTACTTTTGTGTTATAGCATGTTTTCTGAAAACTTTCATCTAACATACTACCATTTGATTCCTTATTTATAAGGATGAATTTGCCTTGTTAATATTTTATGAACCATTACACATGAGAAACAAACTATATGAGAAGAATTGAGCCTGGATAAAGTCAACTATTACTGCATGTAACACAGAGTAGAGACATGCTACTTCTTTTTAATAATTTATCAGAATGAATATTTCATTGAGTTAATATAAGGAAAGAAAGCCAAATTGCTCGCGAAATATGGGGTATGCATTATTGGGTGTGATCTTTACTTTTATTTTTTCATATTTAATTATAGATATTTTGGGGAGTCGATGGATCAGTTTTATTTGCGTACGGCTAAGGTCACCAGGGACCTTTAAAATAACTTTAAATGAAATTTTCACCTTAGCAATTTGAAATTTTACAGGCATTAAGAGTAACACTATAAGAGAAGATACACAAAGTTTTAAAGCATTATATTAATTTATATATGAGTAAGGGGGTTAATATAATATAACATTTGAGATAAATAACGTTCATGAAAAATGTTACAGGGGCTCCAAGTTGTTCGAAAGCACTCTAATTCTCTTTCTTATTTTCTCTAACCTTTTTGAAACAAAAGTTGGGATTAATCTTGAAGTTTTAGTTCGAAATATCAAAATTAATCAATATAACAACTTAAAACTATTGATTTTTTTAAAAGTTTAATTAGCTTTAAGTTATTACATTGGTTAATTTTGATATTTCTTACTAAAACTTTATAATTAATCCCAACTTTTGATTCAAAATGTTTAGAGAAAGTAAGGATAAAAATTAGAGCGTTTTCGAATAAATTTGGGGCTTCTGGAACATTTTTCATTAACATTATTTATCGTTAATATTAAATTATAATAATTCCCTTAACTCCTAAATAAATTAATATAATGCTTTAAAATTTTATGTTTCATCTCCTATAGTGTTACTCCTAAAGACTGAGAAATTTCAAATTGCTAAGATGAAAATTACCAAAAAAATATGATTTTAAATTTCTCTGGTCGCCTTAAGTTTCAAAAGGTTTAGAAAAAGTAATAATAAAAATTAGAGCTTTTTCGAACAAATTTGGTGAGCCTGGAACATTTTTCAGTAAAGTTAACTATCGCTAATATTATATTATATTATTCCCCTTACTCGTATATAAATTAATATAATGCTTTAAAATTTTGTGTATCTTCTCCTATAGTGTTATTCTTAATGCCTGTTACATTTCAAATTGCTAAGGGGAAAATTTCAAAAAAGTCAGTTTGTAGGTCCCTGGTCACCTTAAAATCTGAAAATTTAAAGTGCCAGCATTTAGTTTCCTTAAAATTTTTGTTGGTACAACAGCAAATAAAACCAATGAGTCTGATGTTAATGACAGTCCTTTTAAAGTAATAATAAATAACTAATTTAATAATTTCTTTCAAGGTTCAATTCAATAATTTTTTTCAAATGCTCATTTTTTAACGCTCGTCTATAACTAGAATGATTTCAACTTGTTTGATTATGGAGTGGATATTGGACCAACCCTTTTCATAAAAATTACTATTGCAGAAAGGTACAGAAACAAAATATTTCCTATTTGAACAACATTTTCCCACTCATTCAGTTTTCGTTTCAGTATTTAAATAATTTAAGATTGATTTATTCGAAAAAGTGCTGCAAAATTTTAAATTGTTGATTCAATTTTAAATATTATATGAATGCTAGCATTCCAGTACCCGCCATTGCTCGGGGAATGGAATTAGCAGGGGCAAACAGTGCTTGATACACCTGGTTACGAAAATCTCCAACAATAATTATTTATTACTAACTTTTTCTAATTTTCGGAGGGTCCCGGGCCCCGGCAATTTTCTATCAGATTTTTACAATCTTTCCCACAATTTTGAAAAATTTATCAAATTTTATTTAAAAATAATTTGATTAAGTTTCTTGAAAAGTTTCGGCGTAATTAAATATTAAAGTGAAATTTCGCCTCTTGGTTAAAAAATTCGCCAAAAATTCAGTTTTAAAAATTCAATTTTTAAAATTGTATTACAGAATACTACATCGTATTGTCTTTCAGGAAACATATTTTCTGTTTTTTTCCAGCAAAGCGTCTATTTTACAGGGCCGTTCAAGAAATAGAACCATCAAAATTGACTTTTTTTTAAAAACCGATATTTAATTTTTGCGTCGATATTTCGTAAAATAAATTATACCTCGGTGGTCTACAATATAAAGTCCATCCGATTCCACTGTGATATTGGGTATAAGTTGAGCGGACGCATAACGATGGCAATTTTAAAAACGCGGTTTTACGGGACGAAACGGTACGCATAAGCGATCGTTTCTCCGGAAGGCCGTGTTTCACTCGGAAAGTAACATTACAGGTTTTAATTTCACAGAAATTAAGGGGTTTTAATTAATTTCTCCCGAACTAATTGATATTTCGAAAAATCCTTTCTTAATGGGAACTTTCGTAATCATGTGGACATGCCTGCCAGATTTCAAGTCTGATGCTTCAGCGGTATTGTCTGTGCGTTGATGTATATATGTTATCTCAGGACAAAGATTTATATATATATATATAGATTTCATAGCGATTTTAAATTTAATGAAGGATTAAATTATTGGCATTTTTTTTGTCCAAGACAACAAAATTCCTTGGCGTTTACCAAAAGTTCTACCTCTGTTTAGACTTGGAATTTTCTCAAGTCCCGATACGATTTCTACAGCGAAATGCATGCAAGTTGCATATGCCAATTTGATATTAATGTATTTGGTTGATCCGTAGAGAACATCACCCCCTTGGCGCACTTTTCGAAATCGCCAAAACCCCGCGTTCTTGCATCTTATCTCCCGGAGGAAGATATCCTCCAACGACAACATCGGGTTACCATATTTGGCGCTAAATATCCTTGGCGAAAACGGAGTGAGGCTCTCTTCTGTCACACCAATGTATTTATAATTGTATTCGGTAGGCGTGCTGGCATAGGGGTAGCTTGGAGGTGTAGGGGTAACTGGAATGATCTAGCCATTCTGGATTCGAAGCCTGGTTAAAGCATAGTTGTTCATCTGTTTTATCTGTGAGGTATATGAATGTGCTCCCCGTATAAAGAGGTTGCACAAACAAATGTGATGATCTAATAGCTAATAATTGCTCTTTATACGAGCTGGTTCTATTAAAACAAGAGACGCTTACGATTGGCTTAAAATAGCTGATTTCATCAACGGGATTCTCAATGACAAGTTGTATTAGAAACAATAAAAAAATAACTGAATTTGGACAATAGAACTTCTAATCTGTGAACTCAAAGTAATTTTATTGAAAGCTGTATAGTTAGTTAAGTGGTAAGAGTATTTTTATAAAGCTATATGCGCGTAGTTCACAATATTGTACAATAAAGAACTACAATATTGTACAATATTGAAATGTAATATTGTACAATTTAGAGCTACTATATTGTACAATTTAGAGCTACTATATTGAACAATATAGAACTGCAATAATGTATAATATTGAAATGTAATAATGCATAATATTGTAATGCGTCTAATATATTGGAATGTACTTAAACATTATTTATCTTACGATGTACTGCTAATTAAAAGCAAAAATAGGAACTTAATATTTTTGTATTAACACACAACAAATTTGTTTAATTTAATGATTTAAAGTTAAATCATCCCTTATATTTTAATGTTTTTAGTAGCATAACTACATTAAGTTTTGCCATCAACATGGCTTAGCCAGATATATATCTTGTGACATTAAATCACAATCATGTTACAAATAATTAAACAACTCTGCAGTTGTTGCATCTAAAATTTTCATCCTTTCCCTAAAAAAAATTGATTCAGTGAAAATAAGCATATGCTTTAAGGCAACAAAAGTAAGAATCTACGTCAGTTGTTATCATGTGTTTGGTATAGTTTAATAAAATACGTCTTTTGCGATATTAAACTAAATCAACTAACCTACCATCTTCATAAAAAACATTCCTGCATATTTCTGCATTTTTTTTATTTATCTCTACAAATGGTTAAGGATTCTTTACAAATTTGTACACATCTTTCACCAAACATTAAACCACAATCAACTAATCTAACAATATATGGAGAAAATAGCCCACAAAGGGATTAATTATATGCCTTTTTGCTTCTAGCTGGAAAGTGAAACCCCATAGAAATACAAATGTGCTGCTCTATGGTATTAAACTCAAGTTTTTCCGTATTTCTTCATCTCAAAAAGAGATCTTGCATTAGTGGGGATAAATCTCCCCTTCTACTTTGAAGTACAATCCATTAACTGAACAACCTACCAAGAGACTAATATGACAAATTGCTGCTTTTGGTAATAAATTCAGGGCTTAATCAAGCGTGAGATTAATGTGGCTATTCCCGTATCTAACATTTTAACTCCGATAGTGATCACTTACCAGAAAATCATACCTTAGTGTAATAATGAATTTTTTAAAAAGATAAGCAGCAAAAGAATAATGAAGCAGTTTTATCCGTACAAGTTAAGCCTTAATCTCCCCGTTATCGAAATATATAATCGTAAGGTGACCAGGGACCTTTAAAATGACTTTCTGCAATTTTCACCTTAGCAATTTAAAATTTTACAGGCATTAAGGAAAACACTATAGGATATGACATACAAAATTTTAAACCAATATATTGATTTATTTATGAGTTAATGAGACTAATATAATATAATATTAGCGATAAATAACGTTCATGAAAAATGCTCCAGGCGCTCCACATTTGTTCGAAGGCTCTCCCATTTTTATTATTACTTTCTCTAACTCTTTCGAAACAAAAGTTGGGATTAAACTTGAAATTTGAATCCGAAATATCAAAATTAACCAAAATAACAACTTAAAACTACTGATTTTTAAAAAAAAAGTTTAAGTAGTTTTGAGTTATTATAATGGTTAATTTTGATATTTCGGACACAGATTTTAAGACTAATCCCAACTTTTGTTTTAAAAGGACTGGAGTGAGTAATAATGAAAATTGGAGTGCTTTCGAACAAATTTGGAGTGCCTGGGTCATTTTTCATTGACATTATTTATCGCTAATATTGTATTACGTTAACTCCTGACTCATAAATAAATTAATATAATGCTTCAAAATTTTGTATGTCATCTTCTAGAGTGTTTTTCTTAATGCCTGTAAAATTTCAAATTGCTAAGGTAAAAATTGCAAAAGTCATTTTAATGGTCTCTGGTCACCTTTAATATTTTCCAATTTATTTATTTACTTTTGGCAATATAAAGAAAGAAATTAAACGTGGTTCCTGAGATTTACAATTATTGCCAAAAGTCGTCTAATCGCATTTATCTAATTTAAACTCTAAACTTCTATCTCATTTGTCTTATGCAGCATTGGTGACTTTTTTATATAGCCAAGAGTGACATATTAAAGATATAGACTTTCTGATCACTTTCGCAGAAACTTCCATTCTCACAAGAATTTGAGATTTTTCTTAATAAGTCACTAAACGTTAAAATCAAAGGGAGAGAGAGCAAATAATTAATGCATCAAAAATCAAGTTTCTCTGTGTTCTTTCAAGCCATTATTAAATTTCAAGTAATCAGTCGGTCAGTCAAAAGATAAATGTAGCATATTTTTGCTTTTTTTTCATCTCCAATAGCGATTCCATACCGAAAAAAATACCTTAGTGTAATAATAAAACATAAGTCACAATAAGTAGCAATCAAAAGATCACGATAAAACATGCTTTGGATGCATAAATCATTTACCCTCATTCATCCGTAATCAAGATATAATATAATTTTAATGTTTTCTAATTTATTTATTTACTTTAATCAATATAAAGACAGAAATCTCATGATACTAGAATCATTTCTTGTCCAAAGTCATTACCTATTTAATACTAAAGCTTCGATATCATTTGTCTTATATAGCATTGGCCACTTATCTGTATACCCAAATATGGAATATTCTAGGAAAATCGTTTAGCTCTTTTAATGCTCAAAATATCGATGTCCTGATCTCTTTTCAAAACCTGATAACTTTTCCCAAAATTTCTCCCCTAAAGTCATGACTTTAAATTGTTGCCGAACATTAAGACCTTATATCTCGATTATGGGAAAACGAAGGTAAATGATTTATACGTCTAAAAATGTTTCGCTATTATAATTCAATTGCTACTTATTATCATGTGGAAACAAGATATTGTTTTGCTTTGGAGTCTTTGAAATCCTAAAAAGCAAGGTGAGAAAATTGGTGGTTTATTGTTTTTGAAGCTTCAGTTTTTCTCTTTCAAGCTTATTAGAAAATAATACAATGGCATAATATTTAGCGACTTATCGCCAACAAAAATTTACAAATTTGCGCTATTATTCTTCATGTATCCAATTCTCTTCATCAATAAAGGGCAAGTTCGTAAGAAGCTATCGCCCATGAAGTACAGAGAAGAAAATTGGAATGAACGCGAAAGAGCTAGGAGAAATATATCTAATGTGTATGTATGTATGTATGTGTGTGTGTGCATGTATGTGTGTGTGCATATATGTGTATGTGTGTGTGTGTGTGCATGTATGTGTGTGTGCATATATGTGTATGTGTATGAATATGTGTACATGTATGTGTATGAATATCTGTGCATATATATATAGGTGTGTATGAATATGTGTGCATATATGTGTGTGTATATTTGTTTATGTATGTATATGTGTGTATATGAATATGTGTGAATATATTTGTGTGTACATATGTTTATGTATGTATAAGTGTGTGTGTGTATATGTTTATGTATGTATATGTGTCTATATATATATATATATATATATATATATATATATATATATATATATAATATAAACGTGTGTATGTATGTATGAGTATGTGTGCATGTATGCGTATGAATATGCGTGTAGGTCTATCTATCTATCTATATATATATATATATAATGAGTGTATGTGCGTTTGTACTTATAAAAGCGAATATATTAGATATAGGCATATAAATGTGTGTTATTATATAGATTTATTATGCATTTACATAGTTAATTTAGCACAATTTAAATCATTCTCTTTTATTCTTACAGTAAAATATATAGACAAAAAAAAAGAATCCTTCACCTAACTGCCATTAGATATTCAAAAATAATCTCAACTTACATTGAGGGGTAAAACGAGTCCGATAAAATTGTTCTTACGATTGAACCTATTACTTTCGATACATTTGTCTCCCCGTACTTTTTTCGCCAAGGCGAAATGAATTGCGACAGAATAGTTAACAGGAAAGTTTATACTCACGAGGCCAGGATTCTCTTGGCCTCATCAGGAGCGAGGTGGAAAGGGTTGTCGCTTCATTAGCTGTCAGGGTTGCTAATTTCTTCCTCAGATGAATGAAAACGAATCCTTGAAGCGTCTCCTTCTTAATACACGCGATTGATCATGCGGAGGGGGGTATTTCTGAAAGGATCTTGGAAGTTCAAATTTTAGTTCGAGGCTTAGAGTTTCCTTTTACCCGATGGCCGACTAAAGTAATTCCTTGCAAAGATTTTTTTTTCTTTTTGAGTGAAAAAAATAGAGACTTTCACTTCGTTTTTTTTTCTAGCTTTTTCGGTTAAGAAGATTTAATTGTGTGTTAAAATTAAAACGTTTTAATTGTTTTCATGGAAATTAATTTTTTTAACTGCATGAAAGAATGTCTTGTTTCACTTTACTGTTCTTGTTAATTTGTGTTATTATTCGTTTATACAAAACTATTGAAGATAGTATGAAAAAAAAATATTATTTAAGATATATCGTTAAATACAAGGAAAACATTCTTATAAAAGCAGAATTCTGTGCTAGCTCCATAGAATTTAAATACTTTTCTGCAATTTTACTTTGTATTCTGTTTTAATCTATATAGTTAATCGAAATTTTATTAATTTTCTCTTATTTTCTGTTTTTATTCAGAGTTTATTATTTAACTCTGCATGAGCAAATTTGTAGTTTAACATTAGCAAAATTATTAATTTTGATATTATCTACTTGTATAAAAATGTTGAATGAAATGTATATATTTTAAACAAATATAATTTACGGTATATTTCTTATGTACATAAAAAATCTAGATTCCTTAAGCTCGTGAAAGAAATATTTTGTGTTAGTTCCATCGAATTTTAATTTTCTTTGTATATTACTTCAATCAAAGTAGTTAATATAAATTTGATAGCATTTTCTTTAATTTTTACAGAAACAAAAATACGTTTTAGTCTTTTAAATTATTTTTAATCACCTATTTATGAGAATGTTTTAATTCTTTCTTCAAAACTAGACAAATAATAAAAGTAGAATTCATATGTGGTAGCATTCTAAATGACATAGAGTACCAAATTTGGATTTAGTATACTTTTTTTGACTAGTTACATAACTCCATGTCATTAAAAAATTAACTGAGATCATGCGAAAATTTGAAGCTCTTTTCAATAACTAGAACACCTTGTTTAACTTTTTAATTCACATTTTACCTTTTTTTATTATTGATTTACGAATTAGTTCCGCATCATTTCTTGTTGATTTTAGTGCCCTCATTTTGCATTTTTTTATTTCTCGGTCCCTTTTATTCATATTTTTAGAAACGTTTCTTCTTTATTCCGTTTCCAGTTACTATATAAATATTATATTATTTTACTTTGTTGTTCAATTTCATATAGAAGTCATAATTTACAAAACTGTTTTTTTTTTAAACTATAGTGTATAATAGTTTATCTCAACGAAAAATCATAACAAAATATTTCTTTAAATAATATTGTTAAAAACTTTGTATATATTTTTATTAGTCTTGAAATATCTCAAAAAGTACTCGGATTCTGAGGTGAAAATCTCGCAAGTTTGGCATATTTCATGTAAAAACGGCATTTCCAGAGATTTCGCGACTTGGCGACCTTTTGTTGCGATTCTTGGCGAATTGGCGGGATTCGATAGAATTTTTAAGAACTATCTATTGTTTATCACCTAAGCTCTAAGATCCTTATTACGCGAGATAGTCTAGAACTTCCAGAATCTTGGCGAAAATGATTTAGATTTTCACGCCAAGTCAGGTATAAATACCAATGTCCATTGGCCATGATTATTAGAGTAGCGAGGACTGGAGTATTAATGCAGAGCGCAGAAGCTGTTATTTGATTGAGGTATTAGAGACCTCTGTGCTTGGAAACCGTTTTTTGTGGTATTGGCTAAATCAAAGCTGCGAATCATGACTCGCAACTGTTGCAATTTCCTGCACCTTCTAGAGATTTTTACGAATAAACGTCTTGTTGTTTTCAAGAGAATGTATTACCAATTCTCAATCTACAAGAACCCCAAAAAGTGGTACAATATTATATTCCTCCTTTGCCTCATTCAAAATAAAAAAAAATATTCCACATTTTTATTAAATATTTTAGCATTTATAGACATTTTTTTAGTGAAAATACATTGCACCATAAAAGATATTTTCTTTATATTGTGCTGCACATTTCCTGAAGAAAAAAAAATCTAAATGACCTTTAACGTTTAAATCAGAAAAGTATTCAAAGTGACAATGATACGCTTTTCTTTTGAAAGAACTCGCCTCTATTTTTAAATTTATCAAGACATTTAAAATTTCAAAGGACATTTTCTCCTTCTTGAAATAATAATCAGGGTTGAAAGGGTCAGAAAAGTTTTACAATCATGCATTAATGTAGGCGTTTATAAGAAACAAACAACAAAAACGGCCCAATGAAAACAGATAAAAAAATCACTTAAGGTCCTATCTAGAAACTCGGCGCATAGTATTCGAAGGTTAATTAATATTTAATCCTCTAATTTCGAATTCTGGTAAATAACATTAGAAAACTAGAAAAACCATTCTTAGGACAAAAATCGTGATTTCCTAGCTAATTTTTAAGAGGGAATCTAAAATAAATAATTGCCGTGGCATGTATGGATTTTTTAAACAGATTTACAAGACTTGGAATTGCTTTTAAAAAGGAAATAGGTTTCTCCTTAGGTTTATTGAGCTTTTTAAAATTACATTTATTGCATGGAAAAGAATCATTAAACTTTGCTGTTTTTTTTTCGTTGAAAATTTTATTTGTTCAGCAGGTTCATTTGCTTAACTTGCTTTTAAGAATTTTTATTTAAGCAGGCACGAAGAGTGCAGTTACGCAGTCATTTTTAAGTTAAGTAAAACTAAGGCTTTAATCAAAAAGCCAATATTAACGCAAGTCCAATTTATTCTTTTCTTTAAGCTTTAAAGCGATTTATCACCATATTTATCACTTGAGCATTAAGGCAAAGTTGTGATATCGTGGAATAATATCAAAAATAATTTTCGCATCGTTTATTGCACATTAAAGCAACAGTTTTGTTTAATTTTAATAACACTTAATTTAAAAGGGAAATTGGAGTTATTTTGAACTGACCATGTATTTTTGAACTACGATAAATGATGAGGAAGCTCCTCGAATGTGTTTGGTAAAGGCATTCCAGGAGTTTTGAATAAAGAAAACACCATTGACCTAAAAAGAGAAATAAGTACTAAATGTGAATTAAAACCAATTTTTTTTGCTGGCCTGTGAATTTTGTAATTTAATACTTAGTGCGATTTTACCTCCAATATTTTTTGTATTGTAAGACACATTAAAACATATCTTAAAAAAGAAAGTATTTAAAGGGTTAAAAGCTTTTAAGTTTTCATTAATTAGGAAACTCAACTTTCATGCCTTCACAAATACATTAAAGTACAGAGTTTTTTGTTATTTATTTATAATTATGTCATAGTTGTAATTAATTCAGGGGATAAAACGAACTTGGAAATGAAATCTGGATATTTTCCAGTATTCTATAACTTTAGATCTTAAAATAAATTAAAGCAACCATTTATCTTCAAAAATAGGGGGTATCATCTACCAAGGGATTAAATAGAAAGTAGTTAAATTAATAGTATTTGTAAAGGGACATTGATAAAAATACATTTTAGTGTCTCTACATTTGATTATAAAATTATTTGCACCACAGACAAAAGCCTAAAAATGTTTAAAATATTTTTTTATATAAATGAAATTCTTAAATTGTCAAGTTAGAGAAGATATCTATTCAATTCTATTTTTAGCACTATTTTTAAATACTTCACCAGCATGGCTATGCTATCTGATTTGTCCAAAAATATCTGATGATACTTCTTTGTTAAATTTAATAAGGATTGCATTAAATCCTGAAGTAAAAGCCGGGGAATGAAAAATAAAAAAAAATCATCACATTAAAAAACTGCAGATTATTTTAATATGCAGTAAGATAATGTTTTTTTTATCTGAAAAACAATCGAAAAATGCTGAAAATTTTCGGAAAAGCAAAATGTAAGATTTTTTGAATTCTTTTCAAGATTCTTTTGTTTCCTGATTACTAAACTGATATCTAGACGCAGTGTTCGGTTATAAAGGAAAAATCGACAGCAGTCTTATTTGGAGGATTCTTTAATATAAATCTTGATATATAAATTTTTTATATGAATGCTGGACAAATAATAAAAGTGACAAGCGTTAAAAATAAATTCACATTATTACATTTTACTTTATTTAACGAGAATAAATGTCTTATTGTTGTGTATTTTTGACAATTAGACATTTTTTCAGCAATGTGAGAATAAATGAGAGTTTTGAATGTTTGTCGATGATTACTTTTCATGAGATGTAAATGAGCATGACACAAAAAGCGTTCTTATTAGTTATTGTCAAATAACCGCAATTAAATGTGAATAAACCATTATATGAAACTCTTCATAAATTGATTAAAAGCTTCTGCAAGTGCATTCGATTCCAAATTCTACTATTTAATGGAGCTAGAAAAACAATATTAGAAATGCTTCCGAGAGGACTCTCTGAGTTACCAGGAATTATCCAGTCAGAAAAGAATAACTCTCTGAGTTACCAGAATTATCCAGTGTAAAAGAGACCAAGATATAAGTTTCAAACAGAAAATTGAATCGAGCATGAAAACAGGGTCAGCTATTGACAGATGGGTAATCACAGCGATTTATCGATGATAGTTGATACCTTTCAAAACTATTATATCTGAAAAAAAGTCTTCATTATTTTAAAAGTCTAAAAATTATCTTTCTAATGGTATGAATTTTATTTTGTGTACAGTGTTTCCTTTATTTTTAATAATTTTTGAAAAGTTTATTTAATGCACAGTTTCTAATACCATTTTTAATGGTATGATGAAATTCAAATTTAGCCATCAAAATATTAAATATCGTGTTTCTGTCTATGTTGAAATTACGATAAACGGATTTTTTCTTAGAACATTAATTCTGGTAAAGATTTGCCTCCGGCTTTCTGGCAGAGAGGTAGCACGTCTCCCTCGTGTTCTGAGAGTCCCGGTTTGGGTATGGTTGTTCTGTGTGCTTGTAAAAAGAGGCTGTCCTCCCTTGTAAAAATGGGTTGTACAAGCGAATGTGGTGAGTGTGTAGCTAAGTCGTACTCTTGGGCCTAGTTGGCGTTATTTCCAAAGAAGAGACGCTCTTTTCGGCTTAAATCTGCTGCTGTACCAGCGGAGGTCTATCCATAGGCAAGTGCCTTAAGTAACAACAATAACAGATTTGGCAGTGGAGGTATGTTAGTTAGAATTCGGTTTCGAAACCGGAGGGTTTCAAGTTCGGGATAGCATTCCTACGAAAAACTGGCACGTAAGCGAGTCAGATCCATCTGGCCTAACATCATCCCTCTGGTGTAGCGTGGTGTGGAGGGAGGAGTAGTCATATCAGGTTTCGTCCTCGTCATTTGATAGCGTTTCAAAATTACGATATTCCTAATGTTGTCTTAAAACGGGACATTAACAGAACTAAACTATAAAATCGGAAACATATCTTTTACTTTCATTTCCCTTTCTTAGCAAATGCACTTTCAAATTTGCATTTTCAATAATTAATTGCATAATGTTTTTCAGTCAATAATAAGGCAAAATCTCTTTAAAAAATGTATTTCATATTAATTATCTCCCCACAGAAACAATTAACGCTACTGAAGCTGCATACTCACTAGATTTTATCCATCGAAGGCTTCACTGCCTGACAATCTATCATGCATGATTAACCTTGATATTAAAGAGTCTTCTCTTGTCTGCATTTCATCGGCTCATATTTTAGATTTTTTAAAATTATTTTTCTCAAAAATTGAACGGCGGTCATAGTGACGTTTGTTGTTTTCATTAAATAGAGGAAAATAATTGTTCATTATACGCTTAACGTATTTCTAGAGAGATCCCATGAATTCGACTAATTCCTACAAAATATTATACGATGTCCCCTTGACATTATTATATAGGGTGTTCGTTAATTATTGTCGGTGTTTCCGTACCTCATAACTTTCGAATAAAAAATATTTCTCAAAAACGATTAGATATCCATAAATTACAACTCAAAGAATTTTATTAATGTTATTAAAGGGAACAAAAAGCTTATTAAAAGCCTATATTGAAGCTTGCACAAATTACACTTTCTATGCATTCAGCTGAAGGCGTTTATGGAGAACATTCCATATTGTCGTATGAGGCATATGTAACTGCACTGCTGATTGTCTTGTTGATTTTCGTGAACTACCAGGTAACGTTTCTTGAATGAGATCGACATTTTCCTGCGAAGTGCTCTGTCTTCCAATTTCGGTGTAGAACGCTACCAGTTTCCTGAAATTGTGTTAACCAGCGTCTGATAGAATTATCCGAAGGAGGATCTTTCTTGTACGTATGTACGTTTCTTGTCTTGTGAGTAGTTATGACTGATTCAGTTTCGGAGAACCACAATATATTCATTGATTTTTTCTTGCACGGTTGCCATTTTAATTTATGACGACATAATTACCTAGACTGCAAATGTGCTAAGATTGCATTGTTGTAACGTAAAATTCTTTTAGTTGTAATTTACGAATACATAATCAGTTTTTGGGTGATATTTTTTATTCAGAAGTTATGAGGTACGGAAACCTCGACAATAATTAATGAACACCCAGTATTTTGAACGCCGTAAAGTATTGTAACGATTTATTTTACATCATATATTACATCATATTTTATTTACATCAGTAACAAAATTTTAATGCATCATACATTTGTAGGCGTGCGGAACCAATATCAAGTAATCATTTAAAGTGACTAAATGGCAATCACAACCTGTACTGTACTAAAACGCTTTAAAAAATATTTCTGAGTGATTAAGTAAAATAAACTATTCCGTTTAACTCCGAATCAATTTGTACTTTTCTCTAGAAAGAGCAATTGATATTTAATTTGATACTTTTGAATCCCATTTAGCTTACAGTTCAAAACAAAGATAAGAATACAGTACTCATAACAAATTATTGGACTTCTTCATCTAACAAATTTTTAAAATAGGAATCAGTAAAATTATTTTTATGCTTATAAAACTAAAAGTAAGCCATGTGAATAAGTGAAATATGAATTTCTGAAAATTCGTATAAAATGCTAATTTTTAAAAAAATATTTTTGCATTAAAATAGTTTAAAAAAGGAAATAAAGAAAAATAAAATTTTCGATTGAAATTTTCAGTTTACCATGCGAGAACATTATTATTTTAAGTCATTATTTATCTTAATTGAAGTCATTAACCAGTTTAAACCGTTTTTTTCTCTCTCTCTTTATATAATTTTTTTAAACCTGCATTTAAAATTTTTCTAGCTGGCGACCAAAGTTTTGGTGCTCCGCCGATTTTGATAAGAAAAAAAAAGCAATTTTTCTAAATATCAACTCATGCGTAATATGATAATCCTGTGATTGTTCCAAACAAGTTTAAACTGATTAATGACTTAATATAATTTAGACAACTCGTAAGAAATCAGAGAATGAATAATTTGAACATCAAATTGTAACTTTAGTTTGCGATGAATCGCCAATTGTGCCAACTCTCTGAATTATTTCCTAATAACCCTAAAAGCGAAAAATGGGTGTCTCAAAAGTGATAAATCGCCAATTTGTTCCCTTTGCATTTTGATGTTTCAAAAACCTTAAACCAAAACAAAATGTTCATACATGATAATAAAAATACGTTAGTTAACTACAAAAGTTCTTCAAAATTTGTAAGAGTTGTGTTTTTAATAAGTAAATAAAGAAATTAAACTTTTTATGCCTTAAAAGTTTAAATGTTTTGATTGAAAATTTGGATAAAAACTAATATATAAGCTGAACTAGGAAATAAATTGTATTTCTAATCAATCAATTGTTGCTTTATTAATAAGTAACGAAGAATATTAAATTTTTTTACACTATAGAACATTAAAATATCTGCCAAAGGTTTTGAAATAAAGAAATTCTTATTCTGCAGTTTGGAAACTGCTAAACATTTTGATTAATTAGAATGCCTGAATATGTCGTTGAAACATGAATTTTGATTTTTATATTAAAATGAATTAAAACATGTGATTTTGATTCGGGAAAATGTCGTCAAACTTAGGTTTTTTCTTTAAAAAGTCGCATTAAAATACACTTCATAAAAGTCAAATGAATGAAATTTTCCAAAGAATGAACATGAAAAGGTACTTGCAACGATTTTTTAAAGAAGAAAACATCTAATAAAATTATTGATTTTTTAAAAAAAATCAAAAATCAAATTTCCAACATAATTATCTACCTTAAGTAGTTGCCAAATGACTATTGTTTGTTACTCTCTAAGAAAATTAGAATAAATATTTCTCAAAAAATAATGCTCCTATTTTTCAAAAATATATAAAAAAAATCCTTATACTACACAATCAAAATCAATTGATTGCCTTTTTGATACCTTTGTTTTGTTCATCAGACATTTCATTGCACTTGTCCGATGAAGAGAAGGACAGGTCAACAATTCAGGACACAAGAATTGTCCTTCCTGCTAAACAAACACGTATTCCTGGATCCTTCAGGGCATCGGTCAATACTGCCGATTCCACCAGGGATTAAAACGAATTTCTGAGTTGTGATTCATGACGCCTTTTTCCACGAAAGCACCACTAAGATCTTGATAAAGTAGATTAGCAATATTAGGATCTATCATTTGGTGGCAGAGACGTTAAGCCTGGAATTATTTCTTTGCCTGTATGGCTTTATATCAAATTTTTATCCTTATAGCTTTGGATTCTATTTTTGATGTTTCCAATAGAAGCATAGAGTACTAAAAAAACTGATCCATTTGTAAATTATTTCAAGGAATGTCAAAAAATTAGTAAAATATTTGAGTTTGCCACTCTTTGTGTTGGCAAACGCATTAAAAAATCCATTTGGCTTTTGATAGTTTAGTATTAGTAAAAATAAAACACGAAATAACAGCGTGTTAATGGAAGATTTGAATTAAATAAACAACACAATTTTGTTTTTCTTTAAATTATTACATTTTTATTGAATCTTAAAGTAACAGGATACGGTTATGTTTGGAATAACAGGTAGGACAACTGACCACCATGACTTTACTAGCACATGCACATTTTGACGGGTTTACTGACACATGCACATAGACTTTAGTTTTCAAATAATCCCATAAAAAATCAAAGGAACTAACTCACACGATCTAGAGGGCCAATTCTCAAATGTTAAAACCGCGGCTACCAAAATTTCATTATTTTTTAAACAATAAAATTCAGCAATGGAAACAAGTTGTTATATTAACAACTTTAAACCATTTTTATTAAATCTAAATTATCAGCTCCCAAATGTTTTTAATAAGGTTGCCAACAATTTATTGACGGAATAATAGCAGACTGAAACCTCGCGTTAGTTTTGGAGTCACTATTTAATGCTTGCGATTTTTTTGATGAAATGGCTGCATAATCAAATAATTCATGCATAGATTTAAAGCTCATGCTTACTCACTGAGAAATTATTGTTGGTAATGGCTCAAAAAATATTTTTAAAATCTCAAAAATTCAGGAAAATTTAGACTGCAATCAGATTTTCATTCTAAAAAAATAAATTAATTTGTATATCGAAACGATATAAATTTTTTTTTGTTAGTAACGCTATAAGAAATTGCATTAAAAATATTCGCATTTTTTTATTTTTTCAATAAAATCTTCTTTTTAAATTAAATTTGTAAAAAAATATCTCTCCCGGATGGTAAAATATAATCGCCTCACATTGTTGTAAATTTGGTAGCTCTAGATTGAACAACCCAGACTGTAGAGCACCAACACATTAACTAATACCATCTGCTCACAGCGTTTTTCTTTATAAAAGAAATATATTGAAAGTCCTATGGATTTAATTGACAGAATTTGCGCAGTTGGGATAATTTTTTTAAAGTTTTGTAGCGATTGAAGGTCACGGTACGAATCTGCGACGGTAGGGCTAATAGCCGCGTAACATAACCACTATACCAAAAAGTAGACTTCGGTATCGTAAATGTTATCTGGCTTTAGTCGGCGATCGACAAGAGAAGAACGATTTTGATGGCGCCAAGCGTTATGGCGAGTTGTTTGCGTCAAGTGAGTCTCACGACTTTGCTTTTGCTTTCGTCAAGTGTTTCTGACGACTCTGCTTTTGCTTGCTTGCGTGAAGTGAAGTTGGCGGCTTTATTTGCTTGAGACAAGTGGATTCGACGTCTTTGTTTGTTTTTGCTGCAGGTAGTTGGCGCCACGACTGTTGCGGAAGATTGTGCTGTCAAGGTCACCAATGTAGCGATTGAAGGTTGCGATACAAACTTGCGACGCTAGGCCCAGTAGCCGAGTAACATGACCATATTACGAAAGTCGATTCCGGTATCGTAGATGTTATCTTGCTTATAAGGCTAGCTCCACAAACTCATTTAATTCGGAAGGCATCTCACCAGGTTCAAGAGAGATTTCTCAAGAAAACAAATATTTTATTGTTTATTTGATGTTATTTTATTAATATATGGATAAAAGAATGATTAAAAGTGAAATTATTCAAATATTTACGTTGCTTTTTTTTAAAAAAAAGGCATACAATAATTTAAATTTTAATATTTATTTACAAAAATTAGGATTATTCTAAAGAAAAAAATGCAAGTTTTTCATTTTTCTTCGAATATTGCATATGTAGCCTTTTAAAATGTAACTAACCGTTATCTAAGAATTATATTCATTGTTCTTAACATAATTTTTTCCCTTAATAAATGCTTCAAGCAATCATAAATCCACTTTAGAACATTTAAAATAAAAATCCTAGTACATTATATTCAGCGTAACATTACGAGCGCTGATTATAAATTTCATTCATATAGATAGATTTTTTTGATATATATCAATACTCCTACGGTCGAATTATGAAAAAAAAACCCTGATTCTTCAGAAAATGCATTTCATGTTTTTAAATGCTTATAATCCTTACATTTCAATTGTTTGCCATAACTTGGCTCTTGTTTTGACATGCACACAAATAAAAATATTCAAAATATTTTTATTCAAAATTTTGCATTAGAAAATAATAAATCCACTTCTAAAACATTCAACATAAAATCTCTATTCCATAGCATTCTGTGCAATATAAATTGAACGAAACAAAATTTATTGATATCTTGATTACTTAGTGATACATGACGGTATATAAGAGAAGAATGATTTTAAAAAATCATTCTTTAGAAAATGCATTGGGAGTTTTTAAGAGCTTATAAATAAGCATCACTTACAAGTCAATAATTTGATATAACTTCGCTCCTAATTGGCATTGAGACAAAATAAAGATAGACATCTCCATATAACTGAACTAAACTGATATTAATAAAAAAATTCGAATTTTCATCCAAAATAATGTCTTTAGCCTGTTCGGATATTTTATACGAGTTAGTTTGTGGTCTTGTACAATAAAAAGTATTGAAGTAAAATACAACTGTAAGATACTCAAATTTTTTTGAATAATGTAGCAGTGAAATATATCAAATCATAAAGTTTATATTTAAACAATGTATATTGTATAGTAATCAAATAGTTGTTAAAAACGTTGAGTATTAAGCAAATAGAAAGCTGATATTATTAATTAATTAATTAATTAAGCTAATATTAATAAACAAAAATTCGAATTTTCATTCAAATTAATGTTTTTAACATATTCGAATATTTTATGCGAGTTAGTTTGTGGTCTTGTACAATAAAAAGTATTGAAGCAAAATACAACTGTAAGATACTGAAATTTCTTTGAATATTATAGCAATTAAAGATTTAAAATCATAAAGTTTATATTTAAACATTGTATATTGTAGAGTAATCAAATAGTTGTTAAAAACATACAGTATTAAGCGAATAGAAAACCAGATGACAAAGGAAATGCAAGACGTCTCCATATAGTTAAACTAATATTAATGAACAAAAATTCGAATTTTCATCCAAATTAATGTTTTTAACCTGTTCGGATATTTTATGCGAGTTAGTTTGCGTTCTTGTACCATAAAAAGTATTGAAGCAAAATACAACTGTACAAAAATACAACTTTCTTTGAACATTATAGCAATTAAAGATTTAAAATCATAAAGTTTATATTTAAACATTGCATATCGTAGAGTAATCAAAAAGTTAAGCGAATAGAATACCAATTGACAAAGTAAATGCAAATAATAATAATAATAGTAATTTTTAGAATTTTTTTTGTTAATTTTGTAGATTTCATCGAGATTTTTTAAAAAAATAATATGAATGTCAATATTATTGAAAATACTTTCATTATCATATGCATTTTATGCATTCTTTACAAAAATTATAAGATTTACCACCACCTGAAACTTTAAACCCTTTAAAACCCTTTAAAATAATAATAAAAATATCATTATTTGTTCTGTCATTATAAATCTCCTAGACATCTCCATGAATTGTCAAATAAAGATGCATACAATATTGGGCTGAATTATTTCCCAATTATTGGGAAAAAGAAGAATTTGGAATAATACGGCGCCTTAGTTACTTGGTACTGGTTTCTCTCCAAAAAAGCAGCACTGAACTAGGAAAGAACAAAAAAGGAAACAACGGGGCCAATGAAGCTGCTAATGACAAACCTTTCTCTCAAATAGGAAGACATCAGCCGCAGCAAACTCTATAGGAATTCCCTGATTGGAAAGGCCTTCCTTATTTTCTTGGCGAGGATTCTAAGACGGAGGCTCAGTGGGTCGACACAAGGGACTGAGAGATCGGATAAACGAAGACAAATTCCAGTTTAGTGCTGTTTACTGCATGTTCTATATCCGCTTATTGGTTCTAATGCTGGTGCTTGTTTCCCCAAACTTAATAACAAGGACGTGTTTTATGTTGGCTGGTGTGTAAATCGTATTTGCTAGGGTTGAAAAACTCCGAATATTTGTTTTTGAAAGTGAGCAAGTAAAAAATCAGTAGCTCGAGAAATGAGTAAGAATGTAATGAGTGCAATGACCGATAACGAGGAATGTTTATTTTAATGAAATCTTGAGGATTATTTAATAATTGGATAGGGCAGAATTGATTGCCATTGTTTTAAAATGTGGGTAATATTTAATTTACTGTAAGTAAATAAAGCAATAGCTAATTTTTAACAAATAAAATTTTTGAATTTTTTCCCATAATATTCTGGAAAATAGGTATAATTCAAAAGATAATATAGATGCTTCGCATTTAAAAATCCAATTGCCGTTAAGCAGGTATTCAATCAAAGAAGCCTAACACGTTGTGCAATATAAAGTGATGAATTTTTCTACGAAGTTATAGAAAAAATATAGAACACAAGTGACATAAACAATGCTGTGAACTACAATAGAATTTAAAAAATAATTAAATAGGATGCAATAACAATAGTAAACAGAAAGAACTACAAAACTTGATCTACAATCAACAAGAAATAAATGAACATCGCCTGTCATAGAATACCCACAGGATATGGTGTCAAAATGGAATTTTCCTGTAGAATCTCAAAATCTCGGCTACTAATAGAGATAAGATCCAAATTCTTATATTTCCAGGAACTTGCCTTTATTACTTTCTATAAATACTAATTTAATGCTTTAGTTGAGAAATGCTGATATAGAATTCAGTAAGAATAACCTGTAAATGTGTTTTTTGCTGATGATCACAAGAAAATGTTTCGTAAAAATTCCTAGAAACAATTTCAGCCGCAAAGCATTTTAAAGCTCTTCTTGATAACGGAATGGTATTGAAGGGATGTTTGATAAATATTTTGAAATAAAGACTTAGTTTTTGAAAGAAGAATAAGAGAATAATAAATTAATGAAAAATGGAATTTAAAAACGTACAAAAATGTTAAATGCACACTCTGGATAACTATAGTAAATTACAAAAATCACAGATTATCTGAAATAAAATAAACTACGTTATAAGTCAAATACTATGATAAAATAAATATTTCTCTAATTATTGATTCATAATGGACATTCCATTTGATCATAATGCAGTTTTTTTCAAATATCAATTCATTAATTTTTTTATTATTTAATTAAAAGCTTACTTTCCCGCAAAATCTTTCATTTCCCCGCAGCCAAAAGTAACGAATTCAGTTTTTTCCTCCACACTAATATGGTTAGGCTTAACATGTTTTTTTTTCTGATTATTTTAAATGAGTCTGTTTATTTTCATAATATTTGATGAATTTAAAATCAAACGTTGTTAATTAATCTATCTTTTCGATTCATTTTGTTGTACTTTTGAATTAAAATAATACAGAATAAAGAAAATTAGAATTATCTAATTCAGTGCCAATATAATTTTTTAATCAATTCTTTGTCGTAATTGTAATCGTTAGGTCAGGATAGCCTGGGTGGTTGGGTGTTGGATTCGCATCCCTTGGTATTCGAGTTCAAACCTGCCAGCCAAAGATTCTCCGCGAATGGTGACGTTAAGCCTGTCATAGTCACAAAGTTCTCTAAATGGAGAGTAATACCGTAGGAGGTACTGGGTCAGAGGTGATCGTTCTCTGTTCCAGATCTAAATTACGATCTCTGGATTAATGAATGAATGAGTCTACCCCGTAAAAAAGATTTGTGCTGTATTTTACAATAAGGGCAGAAAAGCTTAAGCGATCTTCACTCGTATTCCAAATATACATATGGCTGAGAGCATACTGCGCCATCTATGTTCAGTATTAATTAATATTTACAATATAAATAATAAGCAATACAAATAAAATAAATAAAACCAAACAAAAATCACACAAACAGTATAGAATGTTAAAAAAAATTAATAAAACTCTTCAGCTACATTCGGCAACACATTTATAAAAATATTCGAAATAATGGTCAATTACTCAACAATATTACAACTTACTTCAAAAATATGTATATATTTTAAAACTCATTTCATTCTGAAGGCATCTCACCAGGTTCAAGGGAGATTTATCAATAAAACTAATATTGTATTATTTATTTGATGTTATTTTATTAATATATGGATAAAAAGACGACTTGTGAGTCCCAGGTTCGAGTTTTGATTCGGGCATGGTTGGTCTTCTGTGTTCTATCTGTGAGATGAGTGAATGTGCCCCCTTGTAAAAAGGGGCTGTGCAAGCGTGTATGTGTGTGTTTCATCCTCATATGAGCTAGAGGTCAGACTTCTGCCCAAGGGAGCTTAGGGGTGCGTACCCTCAGAAGCTACCGCACTCCTCTTTCCGTTGCAAAGCGGAACACGAGAACAAAATCAATTGTATTTATTAATTAAAAAGTAACTACAATAATTTTTTTTCATAATTATTTAAATGGGAATTGATTTTAAAATATTGTTTTTATATCACTTATCTTTTTTCTGGACTCTTTTTTAAAGAAATAAATGTCTTAGAATTCATGTGTAAAATCGTGGTTCCAAATTCTGAGAATGAACAATAAAAATGACTAAATTATCCCAAAATAAAATCGAATATTACAAAATGCACTTATATATCTCTAAACGCTTTACCTATTAATCTGCGTTATATAACCCGCGCTAGTTTTTATCATACTCTTATTTACCATACTTACTTTTATATTGTTATTCTGAAGTTGCAGATATGTTTCAAAATGCATTCAATAAAAGCATTCTTATTGTCAAACAAGACTAAGTGGCAGTATCTTACTTATTTTTCTCCCGAACAATTCACTTTTATTTGCAGTATGTGTCAACAGAATCGTCTGCGGGAAAAGAAGCTAGCAACAGACAGCGAATGTAGAACGCCGAAATTGACAATTCTAAATCCGAACAGCGAATAAAAACCCGCGAAAGGAATGTCGGTGATCGAGTGATTCGGTCAAAGCATGGAAGTACAGAATTTACAAAAAAGACTTTAATAAAGAAAAGAGTTTGACAAGACATTGTGGCGAAGAAAGTGTCCCGCATTCGTACATGTTGACAGTTCATTACAGTATTCGATTCTTTTCATTTTCTCTTACTTCAAGCAATTTTAAATCTAGTCTTTGAATAATTTAAAGATGTCTTTGTAAAAAAAAGTGTACGTAGAAAATCTATCGTATGAAAATTTTTGTGTGGTAGTTGCCAACTCCTTTGATACCTGAGTTAAAAAATAAATATCAAAATAATCAATCAGAGGTGAAATGGAAAATGGAGTGTATATAATGTACTTCTAAAATTGTCATGTTGAATGGAATTCGTGATGTATTTACTTTATTCTAAATCTATTCTATCCTAGTATCTATTCTAAAGTTTTTCAAGCACTTCAATGCAAAAAAAGATTATATATTTTAAAAAGCCCAAATGATCGTATGATCGTAAAAATTTTATTTTTCAATCTCCAAAAATGTTTTGAATTTGTTTTTGGAAATATTAAGGTTTTTATACATTTTTCCTTACTGATTTAGGTTGTCAAGACTACGTTTTCACCCTACAAGTTTTATACATACATGGCCTGACAAAGGCAGGGGAATACAGGGCAGTTGTCCCGGGACCCCGCATAATTGGGGCCCTCAAGTTGAATATAAAATTTAATTTACGTTTCCTTTTATAATACTCTTCATTACTAAAGTAGTGAAGCAGTGGGAGCCCCAAAGAAATTTCTGCCCAGGCCCCAACTCGGCTTAATCGGGCCCAGTATACATATACACCTTTTATTTGGAGAATGTTGTTCTACATGATCAACAGATCATGTTTTGATATACTGTGAAGTTTTTAACTACCATCGCAGACATTTTTTAATTCAAAAACTTTAAATATACAGAACTTTTTGGGGGAACAACACTATAAAGATCTTTTCAGATTTTTAAAAGCTATTTGATTTTTCAAAAGCATTTAGTTTAGTTTTTCTTATTGCTATAATTGTTGAGTTTCTTCTATTTTTTTTTTCAAAAACTAATGATTTGTGACTTCATTCATGTTCTCTATTTAATCTTGTGTATGGCGTAGTTGAAGTTTTGAGGCAATGAACACCGACAAACCAAACCTAAGGACCACCAAATATATTTTTTTGTCACGGAACGAATGCAAAATAATTATTTTTAAAAATTAACCTATTGTAATCTATGTCAATCCTTTTCTTTTATCATAATATTCTATTTCTAAAAAACCTCATTATTCCTTCTTTTCTTATTGCTTTCCTTTCCCCTTATTTCTAAATTATCCCTCACGATGTTTTTTTATCTCTCTAGGTGTGAATTATCCCTCTAGGTATGTTTTTTATCCCTCTAGGTATAAATTATCCCTCTAGGTGTTTTTTTATCCCTCTAGGTGTGTGGGAAACATTTATCATTGGGATAATTTTTGAATGACAGGAGTAATTGACGACTATGGTTCCAAAATTCTGATACACGTATAATCTTTCACGCATTTACTTTCTGTACCAAATTTTATTTAACTAGCGTTCTTCCATTTGCAGTTATCATGATAATTTGTATTCTGACCGTCCTGCAGACTAGATGGATTTCATTTGTTATTTTTCTGAAATAAAAATAATAAAAATAGACCCTGTTTGCTAGATTTTATACGTCTGGTTCAAATCAATATTTGAATTATCACAGATAGATTGATAGACAGAGTGACACACAAAATTTTGAAAATGTTCTTTTCAAACTTAAATAAGTTTGAAACATGTAGATTCTTCGAAGTATTGATCCTATATTTTTTATCAATTTCAATAAGCATTTTTTTGTATACCCCCTATGAGAAGAGGTGAAAATGGTAATTAATTAATGTAATTAAATTAAAATACTTTTGTCATTTTTATTATTTAAAAATTGATTTATACATTAATCTAAATGTACTGATTATTTCGAAATTATTCTTTTATTATCGTGTCAGAATATGATGTTGTTTTTGAGATGAGGTTTTTGGCGTCAACAAAAAAACCATGTTGCCATTGCATTTACAGAAGCTCTGATTTTAAAAAAGAAGATAATGTCTACAGCAAATAAAATCTAGAAAAATGTTATTTTGAGCATTTTAAAAGGAATAATTTGATGCATAAAATTTTCCGTTTTACAAACTTTATTAAAAATTTATTAGATGCATGAGAACATCAATATTCGATGACATTTTTATGCTAATAAGATTATAATCTTTTCTTCTATATATCAGAAGATATTATTTTATTATCATGCCAGACAGGATGTTTTTTGGATGAGGTTTTTGGCGTCAACATAAATCCGTAGGAGGAAAATAAAAATTATCTGCACGATTATGTCAAAAAATAAGTTTTTAATAACGCATTGCCATTGCATTTACAAAAGCTCTGATTTTAAAAAATAAGTTAATTACTACAGTAAATAAAACCAGAAACATGTCATTGTGAGCACGTAAATTATATAAAATGAAATAAATAGGAAATGTGATATTTTTTTAAACAATAAATACGAGACAAAGTTTTTTTTATCGTTTGAAATACTAAAGTGACTCATTCAGTGAAACAATTAAAACGAATAAAAATATAATATAACTTGCACGAGCACGTGGTGTTTGGCCGTTCAAGAAATGATGTCCTGACATGATAGATTGAAATATGCAGAACAGATTTCACTTTAATATTTTTAAAATTTGATTTATTATTTAAATTTAACATTACTTTCGAGATGTATTCTGAGAAATACAAAGTAACGACATTTGATTTATATTTCATCCCCACATATCGTTACTTTTTGTAATAGATAACAAAAGAATCGTCTTTGAAGGAAAAATTTCGAATAGTCCTTCACTCAAAAGTGACAAACACACATTCGAATAAAGAAGAAAACTCAAAGAAAAGAAATAGGAGTTCTCGCAAAAATCCAAGCGATTCAACTAAATCCTAGATAGACAGAATTTACAGACAGACACAAATAAAGAGACATTGACAAGACATTGTGGTAAAAAAATATATAGTGGGATTTTTTTTCCATGCTGACATTTTTCTCTAACATTCGATTCTCGTATTTTACTCTTTTATTCATTTCCCCCTCCTTTAAGAAACTTTAAATCAATTCTTCGAATTATTTGAGGAAACTTCTATTTAAAATATTTCCACGAAGACCCAATCGTCTTTCATTTAAAAAAAAAGTACTGGAAATGTAGCTGTCAAATACTTTGATGCCAACTTTTGAGACTAAGTGTTTGAGTTGTGTATGTAATAAAGCCGACCGATATAAAATTGGTTCTGGGAATGATATAACTTTTCAAACATATTTTGTGCATTAAGAAAGCTGGGGATATAGAAATAAATAAATAATTCTTGAGGTTGAATAAAGCTTATTATATATATTTCAAACATTAAATTATAAAATTTATATCTTCGAAGAAAGGGTCAATGATTTTTATTATAATATTTTTGTAAATAAAAACTCATCATGTTTCTTTCTAATAAGTATATACTGACCAATTTTACAATTTATAAACTCATCATAAAATTTCATTTCACCTTTTTTCTGGTCGCATCTGTATTTTGTAGTTTATTTGTGTCTGTTGGAATTTTTTAAAACGAAAATTGAATTTTATGTTTTAATTAGTTAATGTAGATTTTATTATCTAAAGTTAACTATGAGTCTGCATTAATTTACTTAAAATGTAAGGAAATTTATTTAAAAATTTAATATATTTCTTGTTCAATTTTTTTGATAGCATGACTGGTGCTTTCTTGGGGTTTTTTTTCAGGTAATTTTGTGTTTCTTATTCACTTTGTAAATTTCTCATTTATGCTTAATATATATAATATATAGTTAGTAATGATTTTGGTATCACTTGTTTTTACTACTCCCGGGATTACATGACCATTTTCCTATCATCTAAAGATTGCAAAAACCATGAAGAGACATAACGTTTTCACAGGTATTAGATATGGATATGCATTATTTACAAGTATATTTTCGTAATACGGCCTTCATGTGTTTAGATTCCAGATGTGGTGAATATCAGATTTCTTTTTTAACAAATACGTATCTAAATTAAGATTAATTATGCATCTAATTCATTTAAAATTTTTGTTTAAAGAATTGTAGCTGTAATTTACAGATATAACTACTTTTATTTTTCATTTCATTATTTAACATAAGCACGATCGTTATTTAACTCGAATATCTCGAACTTATTTTTCTTTTACTCATATGACCCAAAATGCGATAAAATTTTTATATAATAATTAAAACCATACAACCTTCAGCTATCACCAATTAGCCAATTACATTAATAGCATTAATCTAATGATAACAAGTGATTTTGATGAATTATTTCATAGCGTAACAAAAGAAAATATTACTTTAATATAAATAAATTAATGCGGTTTTAATTGGTATTTAAAACTTCGAAGACTAGAGTATTTGATTGGTTTTGCGAAAGGCGAATATGATTGAGGAAATTCTTCAAATTGTTCAGTTTAAATTTTGTAATATCTCTAAAGTAACTTTAGAATAGTTCTGGACACATTCCGATTATTGTTGCTGTATCTAGGAGTCAAAATCATTCATACGAAATTTTTGGAGATTAATTCAGTGGTTATGGAGCCTGCCAAAGATTTTTCCAAAAGAGACAATAGTGAGGCGAAATATCTTGAAATTTTTCCTAAAATTGGTGGAGGCTGGAGGTCAACATGACGTATCCAGGGAGTCATGAGCTTCCATTAATCGGTCTAGAATTAGAAGATGAGAAACCGTTTCTTTGGAGTTTTTTATTATTTATTTAGATATATTGATAATTAATAATATTTATAGAGAACTTAATTTGTAGATATGCATATTGTTGTCGATACCTGCGTCAGGGTTAGTTTCCGATTTATTGATCGATAAAAAAACTAGTTCTTTAGTGATAGACAACAACTCTTATTAAAAACGAAGATAATAAATTACAAAGGAAACGAATACAGGAAACACTCAGTAGCCCACTACAACAAACAGTATTCAATAGGTAGAAAGCGGTTATAAAAACAATCACAGCACACAAAGCGGCCAGACAAAATTCAGGAGGGAATCTGCGTTTCTTCACTCTATGATCTCTCCAAGCGTCTGAAATTCTCCACTGTCTCCTCGCTTTAGCTGTATTTAACAGCCGACTTACTACTAGACGACTGGTTACTCCATTCATGAATCGATATGCTTGCACAATAAATAACAGGATACGGCACAAAGCTAAATTCAACAATCGCTTGAACTCTTCGCTGGGCTGATACTACTATTTTCCGTAGACTTAACACTATTGATTTCAGTTAGTGACCGGCAACCATTTATAGATCCCGGAAGTGGGCCAAGAATGTTCTAGACCAATCAGGCATATCTTGGCTATCATTTGCTGAATCGTTAAAATTCCGAAAAGTTTCCAGTAATATCTATTTTATCACTAAAGTCACCGAATTATTCGCCAAGTTCTGAGATCACTGATTCGGCATCCGATCAGCACTTAACAGAGCTGATAGTAAAACAGTCTTTTTAGTGATTAAATCAACAGTGCTTGAAATCAGCATCACAGATTTCCAAGAATAACTTATGAAGTTCAATTTATCTTCGAAGAACAATACATAATTTGCTATTTTTATTCTACACCCAGTTTGAATTTCCATCTAAAAATAAATTATAAAATTTCTTTCAGTAAAACTAAAACTTAGAAATTATTAATATATCTATTCTGAAATATTTTTTAATTGTCTATATGAAAAAAAATTAAAAGCATTATCCATTCTTCTTCTAGAAAACTTTCCTAATTACTTCTTCTTTGGCAACAAAAAAAATTGATGAAAGAAATTTTGATGTATCTAGTTAAATGATCCTCGAAGACAGAGCGTTTGAAAAGACTTTAAGCATACCAAAATGTTCATATATTTTCAGAAGTTTTTTAGTAAATCTCATTTAATTTTTTTATGCTCGATGAATGTGCCAATTAATTAAAAATATTTCGGGTAAAGGGAAAAGAAATAAGTTAAGTTTCGTTATATCGATAAATCTAATTAAGTCGGCCGAAATGTCGAAAAGTTAAAACGGAAATTTCATTAAAAGCGCTATTTTTATGACAAAATGAAACGATAGTTGTAAGGAACTGTCAATCGGCTCCTTTTCTTTCTTTAAAATACTTGAAATGACTCTTTCTTTCATCTTAAAGTTATTACCGAACATTTCTCTTACAAACTTAGCTCTAAAAGAGAATTTTTTTTGCTCAATTAATTTTTTTAAATTAATTTTTTCTCACGTTTTTGAAATACTATTGAAACGAAACTTTAACTCATTTCTTGGGCATACTTTAGGTTGGCGATACATATAAAGTTTTTATTTCGATATAAAGTAATTCTTGAAGTTAATTAAAACGATGGCTGTATTTAGTTATACTTTCATATGGGATATATATCATACATGAAAATATAGATAGTGATTTGAATGTATTATTTTCATGTGAAAAGATGATGTTGTTGATTTGGAGGTTTTGATGCCACCGAAATTTACGGACAAAAAATAGTTTTATCAGCTTTTACTAGTATTGTATTATTAGTATACTTCCTCGACAGCAAATGGTTAAGGTTTTTAAAAGGTTAATCTACTTTTACTAGTATTGCTTTATTATTTTATAACTTTTTTTGACTGCAGATGCGTTTTTAAAAGGTTGACGAAGAACTATAGCTGCCATAGCTGTTATTTCATCACAAAATCGGTGGAGCTCCAAAACTTTGTTTATCAGGTATGAAAATTGAAAATGACGTCTTAAAAAATTTTATCTAAAGAAAAAGGGAGAATTTGAAATTTCAGATCAAAGACTTCATTTAGTTTCTTTTTTCAAATAATTATATATTTTATTCGAAATATTAGCGAAAATTTGTAATTATATATGCTGATAAAATTCATATTATATGATTTCTGATATTTTCGTAATAAATATTTTGGTCATAAAAATTTATACATGACTATTCTAATTATTTCATATATAGTTATGGCTTATTTATTTTTTGGTATATAATGATCTTACATTTGAATGGTTGTATGTATTCGAAAGCGATTAAGTTAAACGAATGTGGTAAATTGTCGACCGGCAATCACAAGACTTCTGATGAAGTGCGTTCTCTCGGTTTAAGCAACATAGAGACTCTGTTAAAATATGACAATGTTCATAAACTATTTCATAGAGACTATGCTCATTTTAATTGAATTTTTTTTTACAATAAGTGTATTCATTATGGTTTATTTAATTTAATTCTGTGAAAATATGCTCTTTTTTAATTAATTGTAAATTAATTTTTTGACTAAATTTTATTAAAATTGTGCTATATATATTATATATTAATTTTAAAATAATATAAGTTTCCTTAAATGCGCATAATGGTAAATTAGCCTATTAACATTTTAACAAAACTCATTAAGGAATTGCATTGCGTTTTTAAATAAATTTGAAAAACTACATTTCATATATATATATATATATATATATATATATATATATATATATATATATATAATATGAAATGTAGTTTTTTTAAAGACGAACTTGGTTGTATAAATTATTTTCTAAACATTAAAGTTTTATAGAGTATTTTGGTAGTGAACATTCTTGCTTGAGAAATCGAAACAAAAATGCAAAAATAATTTCAAATTTCAGAAAAATTTAGCGTCTAAAAATTTGATATTATATAATACATTTCAAAAGTATGAGATTTTTAATATTTGATAAATTATCTTATCTTATCTTATAAGCAAGCATCTTCTGAAATTTTCATTATGGGAGTATTTTATACGAAAATATGAAAAGGAAAACTATGTAGACATATTTCAATGGCTATAAAATTATTTCATAAACATTTTTATTTATCTAAAAATATATATGTTTTATTCCTAATAAATATTTTTTCTATTAACTGGTAGAAATATTTTCAGCATTATAAAATATTTTTTATTCATAAAATTCAGTACAATATAGTATTGATCAATAATTTAAATAATTTCGTTCAAAAGAGTATATTTCACTTGCAAACGGCGATATTTTAATCCGATTATACAATATTTCAATAAAAATATAAAAATAATGATTTTTTAAAAATATTTTATTATTAATTTGGCAGTTTACGTATTGCCAAATACATATCATATAGTATTTTACTTTTCTAAAGAATAAGATTTTAAATAAATTTGAAACAGTATATTGTTAATTTTAATATTTATTGAAAAACTGGAGTATATATCAAGAAAATATTTTTGTGACATATACTAATTTCTCTCTCTCGTGAATACATTGCTACGTCCCTTACTAAATTCTTAAACCATCCAATAGTTTTTGAAATTTCATTTTCTGCAAGAAATTATGATTTCTTTGTCTCTAACGAAATTATCCCCAAATTTATTTTCGATATCTTTCACCAAAACAATTATCTAATTGATTTCACTGATTCACCTATGAGTTAGAACAATTCAATTTCTTTGATAGTTTCAAGACTTTTCCAGCCATTTCATTGGTGGATAGTCTGTGATACCACGTTACTTTCTCCAATCGATATCCGAGACCTTCAGAAGAAGCTGTGAAGGACAAATTCGAACGCACTGAACTTTAAGGAACAATTTAGTTACATTTTTTATCTGTCCGTTCACCTGGAAGGAAGAAAAGAGAATTCTCTATTAAGTGTTTGAGGAGGTTTCGATCTTCGAATGAAAGCTGGCCTCTGTCAAGGAGCAATTAAATTGAGTCGAGAGTTATGCGCATAAAAAAGGCTTATGAATGTGCTCGAAAAATAATTATCGTCTGCAAGTGCGTTTATTAATTATGCTCCATATTTTTCACAAACATTTATCGCATATTAATCATTAAAAGCACTTAAGTTGAATAGCACAAATCTGAATTAAGATTTTTTTTTGAGGCAATGAAAATTTTATCATTTTAGAGAAGATAAGACTTAAAAGAAGTTTTTTTTTATTGGACACTGATAATTTTGTTTGTTGATTTGAATTTTGTTCATAAATAGAAAATATGTTTGAAATTAATATTTTATAAGTATTTTTTTTATTAAAACATTTTTAATTCTTCAGAAATTATTTCTTTCGTCATTTTTTGAGAAAGCATTTCTCTATTCATGTTTTTTATGCTAAAGTAAAATTCCATTCATGCATATTTAGCATTACTAAATTTTCAATTGAAAAGGATATTTTTTTCAACTCTGTTTTGTTCTGGTAAGTAATTAATAATAATCCATATACATTTCTAATTTATTAGAAAATTCATTTACTAACGGAAAAAACGAACTATTAATTTTTAATTGCTTGTTTTAAAAAAATTCAAAAAATGTGGTTTGAATCCAATCATAAACTCAAGTTTTACTTCTTACAAGCATCCCACTATTTAAATTTTAAATTCCAGTTCATGAGAAAACAGACCAGACTTACATCACAAAGACTAATGCATCTTGTAATGGTATGCTAATATAGCAGATTCTTTTAATTTCATTATGAGTTGATGATATCAATCAAATAACATCATTAGTTCATTCTAGACATACGTTGCTTTTGGCAAGTTAGGTTTATACTTTTGCATACAACTTTCTTTCGGACACTTTATTTGGACGGAAATTTTTTAATTGGGAATAAGGGACAAAAGTATTTAGTAGAAAAGACCAATGAAATAATGATCTTAATTAATGTGAAATAAATAAACAAATTCAGGAGTATATTTCTATTTCTTCCTATTTTAATTTTAATTAGTCGATTTTACTTAATTACAGGAAAGCTAAAAGCCAGGAATGCTAAAAGAGCAACTCATTTGATAACAGATAATTAAAAAAAAGAAGTGGGAAATAGAAATTCTTTTTGAATTACAAATTGCTAGCTTCCCTAATATTGCCTTATTAAAAATATTTTTTCTTTTTAAAACTGATATGATTGATATTTTTTAATTGAAAAATATAAAATTCTCCAGATACTGTTATATATATAAAATTACTTTTTTAAAAATATTTTAAAGTAAAGTTTGCATTTAATTTTGTAATTATAAATTCCTTTCAAAGTTTCATTAATATACACTTTTATCGCGAATAGTTTCCGGAAACTTTTTCTATCGTGAATAGCTTCCAGAAAATCTATCGCGAATAATCACCAAAGACTTTCTCCATAGTGAATAGTTTCTAGAAAATATATCGTGAATAGTTTCCAAAAATTTCTCCATCGTGAACAGTTTCTAAAAATATATCGTGTATAGTCACCAGAAACTTTCTCCATCGTGTGTAGTTTCCAGAAAATGTATCTTGAATAGTCACTAGAAACTTTCTCCATCGTGAAAAGTTACCAGAAAATATATCGTGAATAGTTTAAAGAAACTTGCTCCATCATGAATAGTTTCTAGAAAATATAAAGTAAATAACCACCTGAAAATCTCCCGCAAGCTTAATAAAGATGCTATCTCACTTCCATACAAATAAAATTATGGAGCTTTTTCAGGTAGTATATATCATGTGTACTCAATAATTTATTTATTTAGGTCCATGAATGAGTGTTATGAATTGTGATATAGTAAAGAAATTCAAATACGCGTTTTAGACGCCTTTTTACTAACAGATTATAACACATTTTAACAAAGAATTGTAATTTTAGTAATACAGTTACATATCAAATTTAATTTATTTGAATGAGTTTATATTTCAATTTTCATGTCTGCATGGATATGAAAGTTCAGATAGACAAACAGTTAACCCATAGACGTAATGATTTTATGTGTCAAAATTCTTAACTATCATTCATCTAATATTTGATGTTTTATAATCATAATTGCACTCAGATGTCACTCTTCCAGCAAAAGATTGTTTTCTTAATTTGAGAAAAAAATAGCCAAGTTTTTGAAAAGAACGCATAGCAAATTTCACAAATATAGATAATTTTAATAAAATTGAGTTATTATGTTCATAAACAGGTATATTTCCAAATATCTTTTTTTCGGACAGAGGGAAGTTTAAAATGTCGGGAAAACTGGAGGATATTTTTATAATGTCTAATGATTAAAAAAATATATAATGAAAAAAAAGACCTTTACATTGTTTATTTTGTAAAATATCTAAAAGATATTTGTTGCTCTAACAAACATAATATTTCTTAGAGAATGAACGAACTGACAAGGAGTATTTGTTGAAAGTGAAGTGTATTTTATTATTATTTTTCTAGTTATATTTTAATAATCTTGCAAATTATTTTGTATTAATTAAAAGAAAAAATTTATGAAAATTGTTTCCAAAATCCAATACTTAATTTCAGACTTTCAAACAAACAATTAACTTAATGTTTTAACACAAAATTATGATGATACAACATTGCAAGTAAAGAATATTCATCATTGCCATAAATTTATAATAAAAGATTTTTTGTCTTATTTAACGAGTTTTGCTTCTTACAAGCTGGCAAGATAGTCTACATTAAAATAAAAAGGAATAATTTTAGAGCTTACTATCATATTTGAAAATTGACAAGGAATATCATTGAGAATGAAGAAAAATCTTTTTTATTTTTACTAGTCATATTGAAAATCATCTATACAATTTTATATTATAAAAAGCATTTTTGAAAACTATTTTAAAATCCAGTAGTTATATACCAGACTTTCAAGCAAATAATTAACCTAATAGGTAATTAATTATTATTAATATATTAGACGAATATTATTATTGATATATGAAATATTCTTAATTGTTATTAACATATAAAGACATATTTTATTTTTGTGTACTTTCTTTAAAACGCTTTGCTTATATTAAGTTGACAAGATATTTTGCATTAAAATTATAAAGATAAGTTTTAAAATTTTATTTTTATTCTCGAATTTTACACACCCTTTTTTCAAATAAAATTAAGCCTAAAATTGAATCCAGAAAGGAAATATCAAATATCAGTCGAATATTTAAAAAACGAATCTCGGATTTTATATTCGGAAATTTTGCCTTTCTTCGGAAATAACGCCTCCTCACAAAGAATGGCGATGTCAGGCACTCAGCAGAAGATTTATAGCATCGAAAATATGTCACGTTTCAAAAGACAGAAATTTCTTTATCAGTTTGGATGAAAAAGGAACTACAGAAGCAGTAGATTTGCTAAAGCTGCGACAAAAGAACCAATAAAGGCATCCGAAACGCTTTGAGTGCTCAATCACAAGACGATATCATGTTGGACTCACAAACTATTGTCAACCTCAAAATTGCTGTATTTTCAAAGAAAACTCAGATAAAACCCGCAAGGAAGGTTTTGAAGATTTCCAATGCTGAAATAATTCAGGAAAATACATGAAACTTCTGTTTTCTATAAATATATGGAAGCTTTTTTTGGTACCTGCATATCTTTAAAAAACAAGCAAATTCTATTCCATTCTACAAAGTTATTCCATACAAACATGCCCCACGGATTATTCAGAAATGCGTTTTTAAGGCTTTACTTTTTTCAATTCCTACTATTAGCTGACACTCTCCCTATATATATATATATATATATATAGTATAATAATAATATCTACAATCGTTATAAAATATTTTTTATTCATCCATTCAAGTCCAAGTAAACTTTTTAAAACTTGTAGCGGATGATATTTGATGTTTCTACTGTTTTTTCCAAATTTTAATTTATTAATTTTTTTATTAATTAATTAAAAATTAACCAGCCTCCAAATAAGTAACGAATTCAGTTCCGCCCACCCCACACTAATGAAGTTAGGCTTAACATGTTTTTGGCCGATTATTTTAAACGATTCTGTTTATTTTTATAATATTTGATGTATTTAAAGTTAAACATTGACAATTAATCGTTTTTTCTGATTAATTTTGAAGTACCTTCAAATTAAAATATCACAGAATAAAGAAAATTAGTAATTTCTAATCTGTATTGCGTTACCCTAAGAAACTACTGTACCCTTCCTTCCATTGCAAAGTGGAACACAAGAACAACAACAACAATTATAAATATTTAATAAAAAGTAACTAAAATAAAAATTTTCCTCATAACCTAAGTAATAATTGACTTTAAAAAATTGTTTTTATAGTACTTATTTTCTTACTCAATTTAGATGACTTTACGTGGAAATTTAAGAAACAAATTGGATAATAAAAAACAGAATACGATATCTGTGGAAAAATAATGTAAAGGTAAAGATCAATCACCAGATTGCAATAAAAAATTGAAAACATAAGTTCGATTATATTTTCTTTCTGATAACTTATAGGAATATAAAAGGATAATTAATATCATACTCTTAATAATTAGTTGTTCTATTTTTTAAACTGTATTTAATCAACTTCTGGATATTAAAATGTATTTGTATTTTTTCTTCTTGTATTTGTATAAAACTTCGAAAAAAACTTTTAATTTTTATTCCAGCTCCCAAATTGCATAGTTTAAAATTTCAAACAAATGGTAAAGGAAACATAATGAAAATAATTAAAATACAAAAAGTAGGAATATTAAACCATCAAATTCCATTCGTTATTTGTAGTATCAATTTTTAAAGAAATTAAAAGCTTCATTCTAAACGTCAGTTTTTATTTAATTATGAGATTGCAACGTTGAATTAAAAAGTGGCATGTTTAACTGAAACATGGAACTTCCCACAATAGTTTATCTTTAGTTTAAAATTAATTTCTGAAGAAGAATTTAATTGGAAACATTTCAATTTTTTTGCTTTCTTTTAATGACAGTTCAAGGAAAATGTGGGAATTTTCCGATAAATATTTCTTAATTAACACTGAAGACTAACAACAACAATAAATAAATGTATGCTTTAAAGTTTATGATGAAAATATTTTTTTAATCATTTCCAATATTCATAATAAATACTGAACGACAATTGTTAATTGTTAGGAATAACACCAAATATTCTAAAATCAATAAACATTTCGAAGATTAATGAAACAAATGGAGGAGAATGCATGGAAATATTGTTTCAAATGAAAAGTACATTTCTTTGAAATATAAAAGGAACATGATAATTAAATGAAACAATTGAATGAAACAGATTTAAAATATGGTGTTTTATTTCATTAAAGTAATTCCATGATATTGTATTTATCAAAGAAATTAACTGCTTTAACGTATAAGAGAAGAATATATAGATTTTGGATTTATAAGTATCCAAACTTTTAAATAAATATTCTTTGGTAAAATCAGTATCAAGTAAAACAATTTTTTTAACTGAAAGTTTGCAGGAGTACAATATAAATTATTATAAATTATTATTAAAAAATCAATTTTTTGTAGAATTATTTTCTCAGCTTATAACAAATGGAGAAAAGACACTTTTAAAAAAAATTATACCAATTTTCAATTTTTTATGCAAGCATTTTTTTATCGCTATTCTACTTATAAATAGTGGATACCAAGCTAGTTGTTATACTTTTATCAAGAAGATTTTAAAAGAATTTATAACAAGTACTTTTATAAACCATTCTTTAAAACTTATTGTTAAATAAGTTTTCTTTAAAATATCTAATTCTTCTTAAAAGATCTATTTTTTCTTTATGAAAAACCATTAACAATATAAATCAAACGATATTAGACTTTTGCACTCAAATATATATATATTAACAATTTACTACAAAATAAGGCTTATTGTTACTTTATAAGGGTGATTATTTACTCGATGTAATATATTAGCAATAAAAACACACATGATTTTATAAATACACAGTTTAAAAAAAAATGAATAACAAGAGGTATTTCAGCTTTATTAATAATGCATTTGATTTCATATGCTATTCTGAAGAACAATTACCATAATTATTGTCTTAATTGTACTTTTTACAAAAATGAATACGTGAAACTTGGTCCTATTTTTGTTAGTATCTTCCAAATTGAGACATTAAAACCAGTTTATGTTTGAGAAGAGATCAGAAACTGGTTTTCATGAGTTGAGAGAAGTGTTTTTACAGTTTGAATCTTCGTCTCAATTCTTTATATTCACCATGTTACGAATTTTATGTAAGATGTAAATATTGTAAATATTTATGAATTTTTGGGTAAATATTGTAAATATTTATGAATTTTTGGGTAAATAATGTAAATATTTATGAATTTTTGGGAAATATTGTAAATATTTATGAATTTTTGGGAAAATATTGTAAATATTTATGAATTTTTGGGAAAATATTGTAAATATTAGTAAATAGTTTATTTCTATAAAATTAATTTTAATGGAATAACTCGTCAGCGAGAAAAGATCGTTCTAAGAAGATTTACAACAGAAGATCGCCATTTTTGACTAGTTGGCACTTCGGTGGCGTAATGAGGTCACTAACGGTTAACGGTTACTACTCGTTAAAATGTGTAGTAGAAACTAAGAAATAAAGATTTGTTCCTAGAGAATGTTGGAGAAAGTTCCATAACTGTTTGGAACTAGCACGTCGTTTTTGCGTTTGCTCCGCGCACTATAATTGGACGATATTTAACGTCGATGCTTTATGAGAGGAATGACATTATTTCGGAGAATGAAGAAACTTAGTTGGATTAGTTTAAGAGAGCGTCTTTTCTTTTTGATATGCTGAAGCTTTGCTGTTAATCGAAATTAGCAGATTAAATAGAGTTAATTCGCTGTGAATTTGTGGCTTGTGTTGGACAATAAAAGACAATAAAATTTTCGCATCGATTTGGGGAGAATTTTCGTAACAATATATTAAGAAGACATTTTTTTCTCAGTATTTGTCCACGTTCATACTTTGTTTCTTACAGAATGGGGTAATTATCGATCATTATTTTGTCCTCTTGTGACTTCAGCTTTCAAAGCATTTTTTAATCAGTGTTGCTGTTGCTGATTCCCTTTGGTCTAGACCCCTAGACGAAGTCCAAAAGATTGTGTCACCCCAAAAGGTCAAAAACACTCTCGCTCTCATCCGACAGTTGCCACACAGAGGCACCGACACAAGAAATAATGTGAGAGGGAGACGCAATTGCCAAGCAAGGGCAAGTAGAAAAGGTCCTGTTAGGACCATCGAAGACCAGACTTCTAATGTGGCCAGACCTTAGCCTAGCTAAGGCAGACTGGGCAAGTCTTGAGAGGGTGTTCTGCAAAGATAAACCAGGGCGCACTGCGGCGTACCAATCGTGTTCGGGAGGAATCCTCCAAATGGATTTTACTTTGTCAATAAACATGGAATGAATCTCTGAGACTTTTAAAACAGATGATGGAGGAGCAGAGAGTTTACTATCTTCCACGGCAACTCTATCAGCGACATCATTGCCATGGATACCAATAATAACATTTAACCAGTAAATCTCTTAAAAAGAAATTCACATTTGTCCCTAATACTTATACAGCTTCTCACAGCTTTCAGCTTTCATATAAATCTATTGGTTTGAGCGATCACTTAGGATCGTAGCAAGAAATATTCATTAACAATAATGTTTTAAGTGAATGATCATGCACTAGTTTCTGAGAAACCTGCCATAATCCCCTGATGAGATATAAAATTTGTGAAGATTTGTTGAAGAAATGCCTTTCAAGGGGTATTTCTCATTCCTGAATCGGTAATAATGCAAGCGAATTTTTTTAAAGGCCTAAACACAGACCAGTCAAATGATTTCAAATTATAGGCTTAGTAGTGAAGACAAAACAATAGTTAATTAGAAAATTTCATCTTGTTAGGTCAAAATGGCAATAATAATTGTTCAGAAAAAAAAATAAGAACGCCGTTTTATGGTCCTTATGGAGCTTTAAATGTTCTGCTTTAACATCTATAAAAATTTATTCATTGAATCTTCACTTCTTGGTTTGAAAAGACGTAATAATTAAAATTTGGCACTTCAAAAGAAGTACTAATCAAAATTTTTACAAAAAAAAATTAATTTCCATTATTAGTAGCAGCAAGAACTATTTTTATTAAAGTTCCTTCCTTTGTTGGTGTTTCAATTCAAACTAGTTTTGTGCTTAATCTGGCAATCATATTTTTTAGCATTTGAGCCTTTTCCAATCGGGTTTCTTTAGCAAATTCCAACACAAATAACTTTGTGTGGGAATTTGAATTAATTAAAGACTGAAATAATTATAAAGAATTGTCTATAGCGTCTATTGATGTGGTAATTACTTTTTATGTCAGCATCCTTCAGAGGGAATAAGATGACAGTACAGATGTATTATCGTTAAAGTGTATCATAATTAACTATAGAAAATGAATCGGTAAAAGGGTATACTTATTATTATTTAAACAATAGAAATTCTGTTATTCTCTCAATCATAACTCTCTAATTTTTATAAGATAATTAATATTTAAAAAAAGATTCTCTTTTACTGTTCAAAGACAATTGCATTTATATCATTAAACATGTCGTTCTTATCTAAAATGATATAAACTCTCATTTATATCATTAAACATGTCGTTCTAATGCTTGGTAATAACTTTTTAAGATACAATATTGATACAGTTTGAATGCAATACTTCTACAATATGAAATAATAATTTTTTTTTTACTTTTATATACTTTTTTAGTTACTTAGTTGTGATGGCTTTGACAAGTTCAAGAAAAATATGAATATCCATCAACTTTGAAAGAATAAGTTTTATTCCCTTGTAACTGAAACTTTCGCCATTTTGGTAACAAAATACACATTGTAAAATCACTTCTACATCTTCTTTCATGTGATAAACTTTTTATTCAAACCTTCTTAAACTCTTCTGACTAGACATACAAATTTCCAAGTGGGAAACTTGCGTTCGTTCCTTTTTTTGGTACCATCTCTTTTATTCTATGCTGTCTTTCAATTTTCGTCCGGGTACTTAGATGCACTCAAATTTCCATTACTTTCCTTTAAAAAAAAGAATAAAAATGTCGACACATGATGAAATCCTTGAGTAAACGGATCTTATTTTTTTTCTCATGTTCTTTCTGACTTCTTTTTCTTCCGAAAAGTGTTCTTGTTGTAAATAACAATTAATTTATGTGCGGAAAAAGTTGGAATTTCTTTCTTTTGTGGAAAACGTCCATTTTAGTAAGAATATATTACTTACTTTGACAAATATGTATTAACTTTGCTTCTGTTTTCATATATTAAGCTCTGAAAATGAAGAATATTTTACATTTGCTAAATGTTCTTTTGATGAAGAATGCTTTTATATTAAAAAACGCGAAGTTTTATATTTGTATATTATTAAGATTTGGTTTAGTTTAATGTCATTTATATCTCGCTCTAAAGAACATAATGGGTATTTTGGGTCGAAAATCATGCATTTTAGCCGCGATCAGATGACAAGGCTGATATAAAGGGCAGGCTCCTCCTATCTAATTTTTCGCTACAGACAGGAGTAAGAGTATTTGTCATCTGCGGATTTAGCACGTAGTAGATCCTTTTGGTAGTTTGTATGAATTGAGTTTCGAATCGGGGAATTTTAGGGTAAATCCAGCTTGGTGCAGATTTCTATCTGCTTTCTTTCTACTTTCATTGTTTCAACCTTGCAAACCTATAATAATTGCGGAAATCTGGCAACTTCATTCAATGTGCTATTCTGTAATTTATCGGTTTCTTATTACCTAAGAAAATATTTTATTCTCACGAAAATGTCTTTAATAGGAAAGGTTTGTAAGCAATCTATTATCAAAAGAAAAAAAAAACTTAAACATGATAATGTTCATAGTAAAACCTTGACTACCCTCGGGGGCCCCCAATGATCTGCTTGCCCATATAAATTATATAGTAAAAAATTGAACCTGATAGTGAATTTTAATATTTCTTGAGTGTGATAAATTATCTCATTCTGACTAAAGATATTTAAGCATGATAATATTCATATAAACATCTTGAATATACTGAGGGTCATCGGTAGCCTGTGGACCCATATAAACTGCATTGTAAGAAATTCAGCAGTAATCAATGATGAGGGTCCTCAATGACCTGTGGATCCATATA
>JAOUZG010025633.1:387906-423334 GCA_026289955.1 Argiope argentata
TTTTTTTTTAAAATAATGTACGAGTAGTTAATAATTATAAATATCATTTTGTAAATAGTTTTAATTAAAATAGACGACAGTAATATAATTTTGAAACTGTTGTTTTTGGATGTTGTTTTAAAAACTATACTAGAGTTTGAATGAAGATAAGTGATGTATTTTGATATTATTTATAATATTAATTTAAGGTAATGTATAAGCCAGAATATTGAAACTGTATTATATTGAATTGTGTGATGATAATTTGTTTATGTAGTTATTATTCTGAAATATTTAATATATTTTAAGAATTATTACATGCATTATGTAAATACATGTTATCTTTGTGCCTCCTTAGGTTTCATACAGAAAGTTGAATTTAATCGTCAGAATATGTCGTTTCATGCATTTTTTTATGTATCGTAACATTGTTACTGGCAAGGGAGTGATGTAACGGCATGTTAATTATGCTGCCATTAGATGACTTTACTAGTCAACTAATATTTTATGATCTAGCAATTTTAATAATATTAATATAATAATTAGAAAATTATAAATTCTTTATAATATTTACTGAAATAATAATTATTAATTTTTACAGCAAAATATTCTTTCATAAAATGGTTTTTGTATTTTCTTTTAAATATATTTTCTGTTAACGCAAGGTTATAATATCTTAACTGTACGATTACTTAACTGCTTGTAATAAATGTTTTGCGCTGAGATTAAAATCTGGCGTCGCTTGCGAAGTTGTTAAAATTTGGAGTCTGCAGTTGTCAAATAAATCCTATAAAAATTATGGAAATGATATGTTCTTGAAACTGTGTTATTAATAAATATTTACATAACACGAAGCGCATAACAAAACCAAGAACAGAATGGATTGCAGATCAATACTAATGAATCTTCTGATATAGTATCATGCTTACACATTCTAGATGGATTAAGTCTTGCATTTGGCGAAAAAGAGCCAATTCCTTGAAAATTTTGCAATTTAATTAAATTTCTATATTTTTGTAGGATGTATAATGCTCTAAATTTTCGCTGATTTTCTGGGCACATATTATCGGTTGCTTATAAGCAAAATAAAAGGTGTCGAATGGGACTTGTCAATTTCATTTTACATACTGTTTGGCGACTTTAGTGATCAGCTAGTTCCCCGTGAATTCTGGTATAACTTATTTTCTTTTAAATCATTATGCATAATTTAATATATATGATTCTCGCACACATGTAGTTTTAGGCCATAAATTGTAAATTAAAATGTTGTGAATTTTTATAGACAAAACTTGTTTTGTTCAATGTCTATGTGATGCATCCTAATAGACATGCCATCGTAGTACTTCATTCATAATATCAATTTCTTAATATCATCGAATATTTTACATACATACTGCATTTTTCAAACTGGAATCACCTGGTGCGTTATAAACTGTAGAAATTACATAATTTTATAAAGGTAGAATGGAAAATTTTAATATATTGAGCACACTGAAAATCTGAGGATTAACAAAGAATAATTTAAATTATTTGAAAACTTTAAAAGCTGAAGCTATATTGGTATTTTAATCTCAAATGACAGACGAATTCAGTCTTTTTAGCACGATATGCCCAATGCCCCAGATAAAATATGGACACAATATTGTCTGATTTTCATAATATCGATGAACATTGTAGAGTATCGTAAAATAAACTGCATTAATATGAAAACGATATAATTAATGAGAATAAAAACATTCTCTACATATTAAGTACCCAATGTTGTACAAAAACTTACGATTCTTTCACGATATTACCCGATATTCAAAATATCGTTAATACTATGCAATGTCTTACGTTAATATGGTTATCTTTTTCACAAATACCAAATTCCTTATATATTAATAATCTAGGAATGAGAAATTAAACAAAACAACAAAAAAACACTTGGCTTTTTTGATATTATTAAGGAAATATTGAAGAAAAAAATCGAGAACTTGATGAGACTATTAATTATTTCATTTCTTTATGAAATGGTTAGGAAGGAAAACTTATTTCTTTCCTTGAAAGACTTCATCAAAACTCCCACTGAAATTTTTTCTTCCGCAGGTTACGATTAATTATATCCTGAGGATAAAAAGAAAGATGCATTAACAGTGGCAAGAGAAAAGAAATCGGTCTTTAATGATGTCGGTTTTGGGCTTTGATTCATAAAGCAAATGTTAACCGTCATCATTATTTCTCGAATGGTATTCAAACCTTTAATGAATGGGATTAAAAGTAAACTCGTGTGTATGTTACAGCTGATAAGAATTGATACTGTCATTTAATGATGAAATGAAATTGCTCTTTTAATACTTTGCATATGTTTTAGTTGTATCAAATGATTAAAAAATTATTGGGTACAAGTGGTTTAAATATATGTATTACAACAATAATGCTCTAAAGAATGGTTTGGATTATTTTTTAATTCAAATGGAAAACATTAAAATTGCTTTCTTCTCTTTTTCAAGTTGCTCAAGTTTAGATACAGGTGTTTTGAGTGACATGAGTTTTTTAATATTGTCAGAATGTGATTTGGCTATATACAGAGTGATATAAATATATAATTATTGTTGGAGTTTCCGTACCTCCTGACTTTCGATTAAAAAATATTACGCAAAAATTAATTATGTATTCGTAAATTACAACTCAAAGAATTTTACGTGACAACAATTCAATCTTAGCGCATTTGCAGTCTGGACAATTATGACGTCATAAACAAAAATGGCAACCGTGCAAGAAAAAGGAATGTGTGTATTGTGGTTTTTCGAAACTAAATTAGTCATAACTACTCAACGTCACTTCAGGACCACGTAAAGAAATTCTATCAGATGCTGGTTAACACAATTTCAGGAAACTGTCAGCATTACACATCGAAAGGGACTGGAAGATCGAGCACTTCGCAGGAAAATGTAGATCGAATCCAAGAAACGTTTACTCGTTGTCCATGAAAATCAACAAGGCAATCAGCTGTACAATTGCATATGCCATTTTCGGCAATATGGAGCGTTCTCCATAACCGCCTTCAGCTGAATGCTTACAAAGTGCACATTGTGCAAAATTTAATAAAAGCTTTTTGTGCACTTTAATATCATTAATAAAATACTTTGATTTGTAATTTACGAATACGTAATTGGTTTTTGTGAAATATTTTTAATTTGAAAATTATGAGGTACGGAAACCCCAACAATAATTAATGAACACCCTATATTTTATATACATTAAAAATTGTAGTGTTATTCATGGGTCCTTTGATGATGATGATGTCGTGTCCGCTTTTTACCGCGGAAAGAGGGGTGCAGTAGCTTCTGAGGGTATGAACCCCTGAGCACCCGAGGGCAGAAGTCTGACTTCTAGCTCATATGAAGATGAAACACACACACATACGCTTGCACAGCCCCTTTTTACAGGGGGGCACATTCACCCATCTCACAGATAGCACACAAAGGAACAACCATGCCCGAACCGGGACTCGAACCCGGGACCTTCAGAACACGAGGCAGACGCGCTACCTCTGTGCCAGCAAGCCGGCCATGTGTCCTTTATTTTTTATTTTAACTAAACGAAATGAACTTAGTTATTATAACAGAATTTACTAACAAAGTGTCTGATATCATCAATCATTAGAGATAATAATAATAAAAGCAATATCATTTCCTTAGTTAAAAATAGAAATCGAAGAAATATTTGACAAAGTGACTGGTCCTTAAAGTTGACAGTCAAAAAATGCTACAATATTTTTTCTTTATTCAATCATAGCTTTTCTTTTTGATATACTGATTAACGATATAAATATATACGAAAAAAATTAATATTAAAAAATCGAGAATAAATGTAAACTAGGGAGCTTTCTACATTCAATTTTTATCGCGTTCAGAAATTTTCATAGATTATAACACATTGGTTGTTTCCCTTTAAAAACATTTACAGCTGCTTATCGTATTACCGATAAGATGAGAAGGCGAGAAAAGCAAGTTTTTAAAAGGTCAAACAAAGTCAACAAGAGCAAATTTTTTACCTTCAAAAATCAGGGAATGTCAGAAAGTGCTAGTTCCCCTTCCCAATTTTGACTATATGTTGCGATTTATTATACAGAATTTTCAATTTCATATTACGATGAAATAAATATGACATATTTGGAGTATTTCTTTTTTTACGATGGAATTTTATTTTTAATATAAATTTACAATTTTATCGTCAAACGGTAAGCCAAATTTTACTAATCGAAATCGTGGTTGTTTTGGCGCAAGAAGTTTTCATACATATGATTAAACGGGCAGACGGACGGTCAAATTTTAATACATTTAGTCTAAATTTGAATACATATCTACCATTTTGGTGATAACATTAGGTATCAGATTTCTTTTACCTAATTCTTTGTGTTTTCTAGTTATCATATAGAGTTATAAGTCTGTATATATCGGTAGATAGAGTTGTTTTCTATAAATTTTAAGCAAAAGTCGTAAGAATTTTACGAATTTTGCTTTGGATATCACATTCTAAAATAACTTCTAACACAAAAGTCTATGTAAAATCAATAGATCTGTTTGTCTAAGATTTATTGTTCTTATATAGGGCGAGCATAATTAGAAACAATATGATGATGATACAATCGGAGTGTCATATTTTTCGTCTATTGAAAATAGATGTCATATTTCGTCTATTGATGTGTTTTTTTTATCATGCTTTATATACGAAAAAGAAAAGATCTAGAAAACGAATTGAGTAACTCCAGAAATTCGGATTTGTCATTCGACAATATTAAATCGGTATTTATTAATAATTTTCAGCAATCTCAAATAAAAATGTCCTTTAACTTTTTCTTAACAAACGATATAAATACAATACCAGACATTATATTGTTATGGATCTGTAATACTGCTTCTTTACATAATTGGTTTGCTAATAAGGCAGAGACTTTCACTACTATCATTAATAGTTGTTAATTCGATGATTTCTGAACCCAACATCCATAAATAATATCTATAAGCATTATTAATAGATGTCAATTCGATGATTTCTGAACCGAACATCCTTTAATAATATCTGTTGGCATTATTAATAGATGTTAATTCAATTATTAATGAGCCTAATATCCTTTAATAATACCTGTAGGCATTATTAATAGATAATAATTAGATGATTTCTGAACCTAACATCATTTAATAATACCTGTAAGTATTATTAACAGATAATTCGATGATTTCTGAACCTAATATCCATTAATAATATCTGTAAGTATTGTTAATCGATGTCAATTCGATGATTTCTGAATCAAATATCCTTTAATAATAACAGTAAGCATTATTAATGGATGTCAGTTCGATGATTTCTGAACCTAACATTCATTAATAATATCTGTAAGCATTATTAATAAATGTCAATTCGATGATTTCTGAACATATCATCCATTAATAATATTACTAGACATTAGGTATTAATAATAGACACGATGATTTCTGAACCTAAAAGACATTATTAATATTTGTACTCCTTTACAACAAATATAACTTAATAGGAAAATACCATTACATGTTAGAAATAATATTCACTATCTCAAAGGTATGCCAATAGAAAACATTCTTGTATATTTCAAAGAATGAAAAAGAGGATCAGATATTATCATGTCAGAACATGATGTTATTTTGGAGATGAGGTTTGTGACGTCAACAAAAATCCATAAGCGAAAAATTGAAATTTTATTATATTCAAGAGCATATCAAAAAATCAGCTTTTAATAACGAGTTGATATTGAATTTTCAAAAGCTCTGATTTTTTAAAAATAAGTTCAACAGCAAATAGAGAAATGTCCTTTTGAGCACATGATTATATTAAATGAAATAAATAAGAAATATGATATTTCTTTTAAACAATAAATGCGAGACAAAGTTTTTGGGATCGTTTGCAAAAAGACTCGTACTAAAGTGACTCATTTAATAAAACCATTAAAATGAATAAATATACAATTTAACTTGCACGAGCACGTGGTGCTTGGCCATTCAAGAAATGATGTTCTGACATAATACATTGAAATATGCCTAGCAGATTTCATTTTAATCTTTATTTTGTTTGTTTGTTTCTTTTACAGACTCTTCGCTTTAAAAAGAGATAGCGACGTAATCCAAAGACTAACCAATTCACTTTTTACTCTAAAGAGGCATACACCTGATTAGAGAGTTCGCAAACCCAATCTGCTTCTGTCATTATGGCTCATCCATTAGCTTGCTTAATGGAAGTCAGATTTTGTGCACCATCCTCGAGTCACTTTATGAGCCAAGACGTTGATTGAGTTAGTCACAAAGAACTCTGCTAATGGCTTCCAAGCGGACTAAAAGCTGACCTTGCACATTAAGAGAAATATTTATCATTTAGCTGCACTATTATGAACCCAATGAAAGTGAATGGTCGCTTTTAGAAACGTTGTTAGCAATGTATGACATTGGAAAGATGTTTGGAATTTATACATTCAATTCAACTATTTAAACTAGTCTTGATACATTGTTTTTATTTTAATCATAATTGAAGCTCTAATGGACGATAGAAAAAATTCGCTTTCATTCAAAATTATAAATGATGAAAATCTTAAATGCATTAAAATAAAATTATTATTTTTACAACAAAATGAATTTTGGAAATGGAATAAAACGGATATTAAATGGAGTAATTAGTGCAAATTATATTTTCTTCTTTTGATTTATCGAATTATGTATAATTAATCAATAAGCGGCAAGTCTTTTAATTAATAAAACCTTTATTATTAAAATTCTTTAAGAATTTAAAATATTATTATAACTAAATCTACTCTAATTATTTCATAATGTAATCTATGTTAATAATAAAGAGACGCAAATGTACAATTAAGCACTCAACACAATAAAACGTTAAACCACAAACTATCGAATTTATCACAGATATACTTTGGAGGGTAAAAATGTGTACCTCGGGTGGAATTTAATTTTTTCACTGACTCTTTAATTAATGAAAATTTAAACTTAATTTCTATATTTTTTTCCAATATTTCAGAAAAAAATTGGTACTTACGTATTAAACTGTCAATTTTTATAACCAAATTTGAAGGCGTCGCCAATGAGTTGCTAAACCGCCAATAATGGTAAAAAAAACTCATTATTTAAAAAAAATGCTCAAACTTTAAATGCCATCCGCCCTTTTTTGGTTTCGTTGGCGTCAATGGTTTATCGTCAAATTTGAATCCGTCGCCAAAGAGTTACTAAACTTTTGGCATCGATGGTCTAATACGTAAGTAACAAAACATTTTACAATACCGAAATAAGCGTTATGCCACTTTAAATTTCAAAGGACCTTTTGAATTGGAAAACTTGAGTATACAGGTTTGAAATGTTTTAGTTAAAATATGCAATAATACTTATTAAGTATGCATGTATTCTTCCAAATATATTCAAGTTTTTTTTTGTTGTTGCTTAATACAGTTATTGCATTTTCAAATTTTATAACTTTAAGAGGTCAGCTTTATGGGTTGAACCACAGTGATCTAATAATAATCTTTCGGCATCGGAACCAAGGACACTTAAGTTCAAAACCTGGTTCCATCGAACATCCACTTCGTATGCGGGTTTAGAACATTTTAATTCTAACGAACATTCTCCCATTGGTTCTGTGCAGGAGCCGAAAAATGAGTGCTAGCGATACTGGCCATAGATCTAAGTTGCGAGTTCTATCATAAATATTATTTCCAACGGGCATGAGTAATGTAAATTCATTTTCATGATTAATTAAAGGATTAATTAGACTTCCTCTGAGAAGCAGGCAGCTTGGATATTTTGAATAATTTTTTATTTGTCAGAAATAATATCAGAAATTTTCCATCATTTATATAGATAAATAGCCCTTTTGAAAGCCAACACTTTTTCAAATCAAAAATTTTCCATCATCTATATAGATTAATAGCCCTTTTGAAAGCCAACACTTTTTCAAATATTGAAGAATGTGACTAAAAAACATTTGATTACCAGCCTGGGAAACGACTCGGATATAAAAACAATTTTAAACGGGTAAAACTAAATAAAAAAAGTTTGTTTCTTGAATCATAACTGCATAACTCAGAGCTTATCCATGGGCAATATTAACTCATAATTCTTTTGAAAGTCATTTTTTTTCCCAAATATTACGGTAGATGAAAAATATTTCTCCCACCGCGGTTAAATCCTAATATACGGTACCCCTTTAGCGCCATTTTGAAAAATGTCGCCAAGGCAAAAATGATGCATTTACGAATGTCACTAAATTTGAACCAAACTGAACAACTCAACAGGAACCATAACTTAGGCAACCAGCCATCAAGCTTCTCTGGCAGAAATGACGTCACGGCTTCTCGGTATAAAGTCGCCAAATCAAGGGGTACCGTATACTAGGATTATACCCCTCCCGCTTGTAAATCGACTCAGAGATAAACACAAGTTTAAACGAATAAATCTTTTTATTGATAAATATATAGTTTTTTACAGTTTTCTCAAAACGTGTTTTTTTTTTCAATTTTAGGTGCACATACAGAAAATTCTATTCATCATAGAGAGTTAAGATTTTATACTATGATATATATCATTATTATGTATCTATTAAATCTTTTTATATATATATATATTTGGATAGTAATAGAATTCTAAGAGGATATTTATAATGAAAAATATCACATTTTTTGAGGATTTATAGTTATATGACATCTAATATTTTTTAAAAAAAAATTTTTTGTGGTTCTAACAGAACAAAAATTGGTTCACTATAATTATTATACTTTTATGCACATATTATTCTAGGTTTGAGATAATTTTAAGCAGAATGTTTTTTCCTGAGTGTACCTTTGTGTACCTCTATATGCGTGGCTAGCCGCATCATAATACATTTTCGATTTGCTATAGAAAAATAAATACTAAAAAATATAGCTAATTTTTTATTGTATTTAATTGAGAATAGTATAATTTATCGATATGTGTCATCTTTTTACTAGGAAATAATTTTTACTGTTATAAAATCCCCTTTAATTACAACTGAAATTTTGACTATTTTCATTGTCGAGACCGTCCCAGTTCCCTTAATAAATAAAAGATAGTTTCCTATATATCAATGGCATTCAAATGTCAAATTAAAACTATAAGAACAAGAATGATGAAAGCAGAAATTGATTTCATTTTCGTCTATTATAATTTTGAAGAAATATTGCGTTAGTAGTTGGTATATGTAATAATCGAAATTAGCTTTATATTAAATTGTGCTTATTTATTCAATATTAAGTGGCAACTTGAGATGTAAATTAAATTTAAATTCAAACACTTGAAGAGGTTTCATTAAATTCTTGACATTACAACATAATTATTACTGCGATTACAAAATTTGCTGCTAAGTTTCATTTTTATATAGAGTATTTTAATAAAAGCAATCAACAATGCCGGTGAAAAATTGCAAAAATTACAACAAACCGATATTTCCAGTAGAGGAAATCCACAAACACTTGAAGAAGATTGACAAGAAAGTACCAGGGGCGGTCGCTGTCTTCATTGCAGCTGCTGAAGAATATTTAGCAGCTGAAATAATAGAAAAGGCTGCCATTTTCAGTCGGCAGAGAGGAAAAGATGTTATTGGTGTCTCGGATATAACAGAAGCCATCAAAGCAGACAAAGAACTCAATTCACTATTGAGTAAATCGTTAAAATGATGCTGTAGAGAATTGGTGAGATTTTAGGACTAAAGACAGATTGATGCATTATTCAAATGGATTTTATTGTCGAAAAACAAACAAACCAGATGTGAAAATTCCAGAATGAGCTGATATACTCATGCTATAAAATTTCTTTTCTTTTATTAAATATTAAAATATCTGTAGATATATGAAATATTTAATTCTTAGTAAGTTTTAATAAAAGTTGCACTACATATTTGAATGAAAGCTGAATTTCTAGCTGATAACCAATTTTCTTGAAATGGAATATTTTTCTCCTTACCTTATATTAAATTAAGTAATTACAAATAATATTAGCAATAAATTTTTTTTGAAAGATAAAATTATTAATTAAGGTTTCTCACCAAGCACGACAAAACCATGCTAACGGTCCAAAAATAAATCAAATTCCCGCTATCTTAGCGCCAGAAATGATAGACTTTTATGGTTGGTAATAGAAAATCATTAAATGACGTTTGGTGAGAAAGTGTTTCAAAAAATTGACATCTTGTTGACCAGATATTAATCCTTAGGGTTGATCCTTAGGGTTGAACCTCCCCACCTTGGCGCACTTTTAAAAATCGCCAACTCCCCGTTATCTTGCGTCTTATCTCCCGGAGGAAGATATCCTCCAACGACAAAATTGGGTTGCCATATTTGGCACGAAATATCATTAGAGAAAAGGGGGTGATGCTCTTTCCTGTCTCCTAGTAAAATACTTTAAAACTATTTTTTTAATGAAAATCTGAACTATATAATGGGCATCTTTTCATTAGACAGGTGCTGGTGAAAATTCGCCAAATTTCGTGGAATTCTTCATTACTTGGAGATTTTTCGCTTGAAAATCGCCGTAAGAAATTTGGTGATATTCTACATTATTTGGCGATTTTTTGCTGGCTCCTAGCTAATGAAAAAGTACCATATGATAGATTGCCTTGCTTAAATTATAAGATATTTTAGAAATTTCTAGCAAAATGCTATAATTTCGATACGTTAAAGATTACTGATTTCTGGTTAGCATTTGGTCGTTTACATCAACTCCATTATAAAAGACTTCTACTTATCTCCATCATGATCTGACGGAGTAAGACCAGATCAAATAAACGGTTGATTTTGAGATGGTCAGTGACTGTCCTAGGAGATGAATAAATATCCCTTACGCTGAGGTCAAGGCACTCAAGGATGTGAGAGGGAATGGCCTAGAAGTGTTGACATTTAGGACAAACGGGAAAGGATTTCTTTCGCCCAGAGATTTTAAGACATTTTAAGTGTCCGCTGGCAAGTCGTGAAATGCAAGTAGGGGATGACCTATCTCCTGAGATGGAAAGAAAGAAACCTGTTTTAGGCCACTTGTACCAGTTGTTTGATGGAGGAACCAGCCAGTCTTCTCTGATGGCAGATTTTTTGATGGAGAAAAGCTCCAGATATGTCAGTTTGGTAGAAGTGGGAGTAGTTTGAAAGCAACCCTCTTTGGCCAGTTTGTCTGCCATTTCGTTGTCATTGATTTCTATATGTGATGGCAACCAGTGAAGATGTATTTGGTGATATTACGAGATGGTCTTGAGTTTACTGTGGATCGAAATACTTGTACGATCCCCGGCATTTTGTCGATTTTTCGGATGTTGAAGCGCACTGCGGCTATCTGACAATATCTAGCCATCGCCAAAGTTGTTCGCTTCAGAAACCGCCTCAAGACCGATCTCAATTGTGAGGAGCAAAATTCAGGGTTACATTAGAATAAAGAGACTCTGCGATGAGGGGTTTCGATGTAAATGCCACACCCTGCTGTATTATTGATTTTACTGCCATCAGTGTAAATTTTAATGTCTGTTTTGGGAATGATATTGATGATTTCTAAGGCTAATTACTTGAGGTGGTCTATTATAAAAGACTTACTTGATCAACTGTATTGTAGGAAGACATCTTATGTGTTGCAGTGGATACCCGCATTTGTAAAAATCGAAGATAGTAAGTATGCGAATGCTTTGGCCAAAAGGACATGAAATCTTGTCTACCCTAGTTCCACCATCACATCTGCATATGTGAATGTTGTGTCCAGACGTAGCCTTATAAATCAGCCCTTCCCTAAAAATGTAACAACTATATTAGCTAGATTAAGATCAAATCGCTATAAGGGAATGAAGATCTTCGTTGATGGGACAAAAACCTATATTTACTGCAAGAACTGCCCGGAAACTCAGCTTACGCCTAAACACATCTTCGAGTGGTCATCTATTACCCCATACATCTTAAGGCTTGGCTGGTTACCGCTGAGGAATTCAGTACGGGAGATCTAATCCTGGAGTACCAAAGCTGACAGTAGTGGTCATCCTGACCTTTGATAAGTTTTAAGGTTTTATTTCCTCACATTTCCATTGAGACGCCTACAACATTTGACCATTTCGGTTTTAAGGGCTACCAAAAGTCGCAAAGAAAAATCATTACCGCATTCTAAAAATGTATTGGAGTCATTATTATGAAAAATTTCAACGTACGAATCCCATATTATATTGGTTGAGGTTTGAAATCGCCAATTGGCAAAATAGATTCTTGGTGCTTTTTGATTGCCGTTACAACCGAGAAGTACTGGTCGTTTTTGCGACTTTGGCGAGATTGCTTAAAAAACATATTTACTTACTGAAGTCTTACCTAAATATATAAGATAAGTTAATTTGCTCAATAAAATTCTAAGCTCTAATAGAAGAATGCTTGAATAGTGCATATTACTTTCATTAACACACACACACACACACACACACTAATAATAATAATAATATAATGCTCCAGATATACAAGTTAAACCATAAAAAGCAAGATATGTAAAAAAACTCAGTTGTTTATTTGAAAAGGATCATTATTTAAAGCTTAAAAAACTATACTTTCATTCCAATTCAAGATACCAAAAAAATAAAAGAAAAGAAAATGGCGTACAGTTTTTTTGGTGCTGAATACAAATATTTTCTCCTTTCTTATTTACCTTTCAAATTATTGTTTGAAAGCACAAAAGAAGATATGTAATTTAAGAAATATTCCACGCCCTTTCCCTTTTGTTCACTCACTGATAAGGCGAAAGCTTTGTCTTTAAAAGATTTTTTTCGGACTGAAGAACATAGACAAATATTTGTTTAGTTTTAAAGCCTTTCGATTTTCTATTCAAAGGAATTTATCGTCTTTATTTCTTTGAATTTTTTTATTTTTATTTTTGTGAAAAAAAGACGATTGAAAAGTAAACCAATGAATCATCAGAAATGAAGATATAATTTAACTAGTTTTTTTTTGCCTGTTTCTATGCTTTTCATTTGACGGAATGTTTTATTTGAATAATCAAACGTCAATATTATTTAAAATGTCTTGATTGCACGTAATTGGTAAGAAATTACTTTGTGGGGATTCTTTTTCCCAGTTCACAAGATGTTCATTTGAAATTAAGAAACCCTCATTATTATTCTGTTTTTTTTAAAGTACTTTTTCTTAATGTGCTACATCGTGAATATGAAAGTTTGCAATCGAATTTTTCAACTACTGACTGATGTTCTGGAGTGTTTTGCAATCATACATATTTTGGCTCTTTTTTTAATTCTTTCAGAACAATTAAGATCTAATCATTGGTAAATTTAAATTTTGGTTATGTCTCACTTGAAGTTGAGAAAGAATATACATAAACATTATATAATGATGAAGAGAAACTTTATTGTGTAAATAAAATTTTAAAAAAGTACTCTTGCTAGTTAACAGGTGCTAGTTAATTTATGTATTTTTAATCTTTCTGTTTAATGTTAACGGTTTTCCAAAATTCATTTTAAAATCTGTTATTCAGATCATAATAAAGTTGGCTCTTACATAAACGATGTTTTTATGCGCTCTTTTGGAATTTAATTGAGAAATTTGTTGCATATATTTTTAAAAAGAGTTGAATAGACTCTAAAGATTCAAAGATAAAGGGAAATTAAAAGCGAGTTATATTACTTTTGTTTTGTGATGCTAATTTAACTTGTTCGATTACAATAGATAAACAGTTTAACATTTATTGTTCAAATTTTTTAGTTATTGAGAATACAAATATATACATATATTTGAACTTTGAAAACTCTTTAGCAAATCTTTATTTGAGCATTTTTTTGGTAAAACTATAAAGTGAAATCTTTTATAATGCGAAAACATTTTTTGGTTAGGAGGTTTTGATATCTTCGAAAAAGTATTTTTACCTGCTTTTACCAGTATTACATTATTATTATTATTATTATGTAGCTTTTTTGACAGATCAGTTTCTAAAAGGTTGACCTGCTTTTACCAGTATTGCGTTATTATTATGTAAGCGTCTTTGACAGCAGGTATGTTTTTTAAAAGGTGACCAGCTTTCATCAATTTTACTTTATTATTGCATAGGCTTCTTTTACAACAGAGGCGTTTTTAAAAAGCTGACGATGAACTATGACATCATAGCTGTTATTTCATCTCAAAGTCGGTCGAACTCTAAAACTTTGATTGCCAGCTAGAAAAATTGAAAACGAAACTTTAAAATAAATTATCATTATATATATGCTATAGAGTAATAAAGATCGACAGAGAAGTCTTGTGATTGTTTCAAAATCGGCTTAAAGTGGTTAATGAACTAAATTTTACTAGTTAAAATTTCTGCTACTTGAATACCTGTATAAAATTACAGGAAATTTACATATATTCCATAAAAAACATGAATATGAATATTTAATTAAAAAATATGAATATATGCTATATGTATTACATTTGTCTATATTCTGTATATATATATATATATATAACATTTCGGAACTCAAATTCACATTTTGCTTGAATTTTATTTGTAAACTACAGAAATGTACCTTATAGCTGGCACTTTAATGCTTCAGACGGTATTTTTTTATTAGCCGGGCGACAACAAAAAATCCTCCAAATAATGTAGAATTTCGCTAAATTTCTTTGTGATTTTAAAGTAAAAAATCGCCAAATAATGTGGAATTCTATCAAATTTCTTTGGCGATTTTTCGCTGGACCCGGCTAACGGAAAAGCACCCTTTAAACTTAATTAACAGGATCGGAAATTTTTACATATTTCTTTATTTTGGAAATAATCTCACTTAAATATTACCAACCATTTGATCAAGTTGGTTAAAATTACTTTATTGAATGTTACTAAACATAGCAACAATTTATGATTAATAGTTACCATTAATTATTTTCTTTAATTTATTTCTTAATATAAAATTGACCATGCAGAATTCTTTTTACAAAAAAAGGGGGTTAGAAAGAATTTAATGGTCACAAGGGATACTCCGTAGTTATCACCGTTTTGGTATATTGTTATTTCTGAATGGCATTTGCTTACAACTGAAGCATTTTGATTGTATATCCTCTATTGATAACATCTCCCCCCCCCATCATTACGTTTGTGATACAATAGGCTATAACATCTTCTTGTTGACCTATCACTGTGAATATGCTTCACGATAATTAACTGAATGGTACAGAGTCTGAGAAACGGAACCATGAATCTGTTCAAATCTATTGTTTCACCAAATGATTCCGTATTATCAGTGATCGCAGAGGGAATTCTAGATGAGCCCACTGATTGCACATCTAAAGGGGCAAAGAGATTTAGCCTACCCCAAAAATATGCCTAATGGAAACATGAAAAAATAGTTATGGTTAATGGTTACGTTTTGCTCTCATATATAAAGTACATAAAGGATCTAAGCTGTAACCTATACAAGATTAAGTGGTTAATCAAAGTATTAGATGAATCAGTAGATATATAAACTATAATTAAAACCGATTTTACTTTGAAACTTTTGCTAGTTTGCATCGGTTGACTGAAAAATAATTAATCAAATAAAATTAATTCGAGCATCAAGGCGACCAGGGACCTTTAAAATGACTTTTCACAATTTTCACCTTAGCAATTTGAAATTTTACAGGCATTAAGAGTAACACTTCGCAATGACACACAAAAGTTGTAAAGCATCATTTTAATTATTTATGATTTAGCGTGGTTAATATGATATTTAATAGCGATAAATAATGTTAATGATAAATGTTCCAGACCTTTCAAATTTGTTCGAAAGCACTCGAATTTTTGTTATTACTTTCTCTAACCCTTTTGAAACAAAAGTTGGGATTAATCTTGAAGTTTGAGCAAGAAATATCAAAATTAACCATTGTAATAATTCAAAATGACTTAAACTTTTAAAAAAAATTATTAGTTTTAAGCTATTATATTGGTTAATTTTGATATTTCGCAATCAAACTTCAAGATTAATCCCAACTTTTGCTTTAAAAGGGTTATAGAAAGTAATAATAAAAATTGAAATGTTTTCGAACAAATTTGTAGCGCCTTGGGGCATTTTTCATTAACATTATTTATCGCTAATATTATATTATATTAACTTCTCTAACTCATAAATAAATGAATATAATGTCTTAAAATTTCGTGTATCATCTTCTGTAGTGTTACTCTTAATGTCTGTAAAATTTCAAATTGTTAAGGCGAAAATTGCAAAAGGTCGTTTTAAAGGTCCCTGGTCGCCTTAAGAATAAAGAAAAGACCACAAAAACTTTATTCTTTGCAATATTCACAACTTGAGAGTAAAGTATCTGTAGGTATATATGTGAACCATCGAATAATGGTTTTAATATGAAACAATACAAAGGAACCAGTTGACATTCGAAGTATAATAAAATGTATTATTAATATTTTATACTTTCAAGCTGAGAATATTGCTTCCAAATCGAGATATGTATCTTCTTCAGCAGGGAAAGTTACTCAAAGGAGGAATTCAATATATCCCTTCACGATTTGCATTTGCTTGGCTTCTGTGTTTTTCTAGCATTGAATATTTTAATTTCATCTCCAGATACAAAATAACCTGTTGCAATTCGAAATTTTTGTGATTTATCAAACTTATTTTCTTAAAATAATTAAATAAAATATATTATTATAACATTCTAAATTTCTGTTACCTTAAAAAAATTATTGTTTTTTAAGTAAACAATCTGTTAAGTATTTATAGACAAAATGTTTATTAGTTTATTCTATTAAAATTAACAGAAATTATAAACTCTGTGTATTGAACTTCAGTGGCGATATATATATATATATATATATATATTTGATTTTATTTCTAAGAGATTATATAAACATAAATAATCTCCAAAGCAAGAGTATAGTTAGAAAACGCTACCATTAAAAAATTTGAAATTAAATTAACAATTTATAGTTTTTACGAATATATTTATTGAAAAAGTGTAGGGTTAAATTATTTCTGAGAATGCGATAAAAGCTATCGCGTTAAATATTTTAATTTTTTTGTGTGTAAATAGCTTTTCACTAGCTAGAAGTGAAAAAAAATCTCAGTATCCTAGGATTTAATCGATATCATCATATTCTTTTTACCTATGGAATTAGAATTTTCGAACCTTTTTAATTCAGGAGTCTGTTGATTTCTAGGAAATTATGCCTCTACTTCATTACACTTAGATATATTTTGAAATGGTTTCTCTCTCCTGAATATAATAAAACCAGACTTTTTCCAAACTAGTTATCACCCCCCAAAAAAATATTCCAAAGAGTTCAAAACGGATATAATAAAAATGTCATCGATTTAACTAAACTAAACTAAATAGCATATTGTTTATATAAAATTCTGAATTTAAGTAATGCGTAAATTATTTCTTTGCTTTTCAAAAATTTCATTTGCTTTTAATGATATAATATATTACTTTAGTTAGTTTTCACCAATTCGTAATTTTAATTTGAAAATTCAATTGCAAGTTAATATTGTTATAGTGAATACCGAAAAAAAATTTACAATTAATTTGAAATTAAGTCATCTTTAAAATAAAGGTGCTTATATTTTATTCTTACATGCTTTAAAATCTTTGAAAAATAACGAAAAGTGGAAGAATCATGTTTGGCTACTTTCAAGTGCTGATGATTATTTTCAAAATATTTAAATTAATACATTACTTTTGATTTATTTCAAATGTATATATCGGAATATCTCAAATCATTCTTAAAATGAGGGGAATAGATCCTTCGATTGGAATAATTAATAGAAACTCAACTATGATTTCATGAAATTGCTTTTATTCTTTATATTTTATTTAAAATAAAATATTAAATCAATATTTTATATATTTTCACCAAATATATGATTCCTTTAAAATATTATTAACAACTGATTATGTAAGAAGCATTTAAAACATAACCTGCTTGCTTATTTATTTCAAATTTTATTTTTGAGTCATGACATGTTACTGAATACAAAGGAATATTCGACAACTTTTTTAAAATGATTTGCTGTGCATTAGTTTAACAAATTATTCTTCAACATTTTAATTGTTATTAAAAATTACTTTATCTACTTACTTCATCTATTTCTAAACTCGTTATTATTAATATGATATTTTAAAATATAATAAATTAGTAGGCATCAATATTTAAAAAATTAAATTCTATGCTCGAATTAATTCATAAATAATATTAATGTAATATAGGAAAGCTGCTTAATTTATATCAATCTCCTAAACTATAATATTAGATGTAAAATTCATTTTCTCAGTAAAATAGATTTTATGTTAGTTCTATCGAACTTAAGTTGTTAGATTTACCCTTTTCATTCAAAATAAGAAAAGCATTAAAATGTGGTAAAAAGTTCAGTGTCCAAGTCATATATCTTTAAATGCAAGTATCATATTCTAACAGGAAAAGGGTAAATTAGAGAGCAATATCCGATGTAATTTTTTTGTTTTCCTTACCTGTTTGTTTACAGTTAAAAGTTTAAACAATGAAAATTTCAAGAAAAATAAATAAATAAATGAGAATCAAGAGAATTGATGATTAGTATCAACTTCAATTATAGAAAAGCAATTTTCACAAAAGCAGTTATCTCTTTGTTAGTAATTATACCGATTATAAGAAAAATAGTTTTATAATTTAATAAAAACATTGTAAACTAGCAGACATTTTAAACAAAGTAAAAACAATAATATTTATTTATGTTTTTTACATTTTCCCATAACATCTAAAATAAATAAATAATACATTTCTAGATTTTTCGTAAATCGTATTTCTAATCGTGAAGAGAAAAAGAAAATAAACAGTTAATATTTGATGTAAGGATTATATATTTTTCTTTTCTACAAAAAATATTTTGAGGTCTAGCTTCCAGCAAGAAATTTTAAGAAATAAATAATTCTAGTTCCTAATAGAAGGTTTTTTTATTCTCAGAACAATAAACGTGAAATCTAATAAACGTGCGTGAGGTTATTTGATTTATTTTAGTGCTAAAACTGTTTCCCTGATTTAAAACATAGAAAAACAATATACTCTCTTTTTTGTGCGAGTAAATTGCATTTACTTTCCATTATTTTAAAAGTAAAATGTGCTCAGTCTTTTTCTTTAAAATATATCTGGTACATTTTCCAGTAAAGCGTTGTATTGAAAAGTAAGATTTTGTTTCGCAAAATGAATTATTTCTAAAGAGTGTTTATCGTAAATTTTACAAAATTAAATATTTCTGCAAAATTATAGTTTTACTTAAAAATATTTTGTCAAAACAACTGCTGCTTCTAAAATTCGCCGTATTATAGAATATAAATGTGAAAAAAAAATAGTTAACATTTTTATTTAGTAAAGTAACCCAATTTCTCTTATTTTACGGGGTTTATTGTATCGAAATTTAATGCTCTAAGGTTATTAAAAGTTATTTTCATTTAAATATCCTACTTGAAAACTGTAAAAGGGGCTGATTTTAGTAATTGTATAATGTTTAGTTTCCTTTATGATATTTCTGAACTTTTGTATTACTTATTATTCAATCCATGTAAAGCAAACACTTTTTTGTTTTCTAAATTAGAGAAGTTTACATATAGATTTCAACTTCTTTTTAGAAACTTAACTAATTATTAATAAAAATGTTTGCTTATTATTATTATACAAATATCCAACTATTGTATAAATATTATTCTTAGCATAACAGATATTTTGTATTTTAATTAATTTCTATTTTTAAACTTTAAATACATAGCTCATTATTATTAATATTATAGACCATAGAAATTATAATTCTCCTAAACTTTTAACATATGTGGAATTTATATGGAACGAGTATTTATCAAATTATTCTATTAAATGATAATTTGGAAAAATTTAATTTATGGAAAAAATCAAATCTTTCTAATTTATTTTCTTCCGTAAATCTAAGAAGTATCACACTTTTTAAATATTAGGAAGCAAATAATTAAAAATTCTAGGTTAAAAAATTCCGTTCTATGATTAAAAAGAAATCGAATATTTCTGTACTATTTTTTACTTATGTTGATACAGTTTTAATAATAAACTGAGCACATTATTGTTTCTATTTATATTAACCTTTCTATTATATAAATAAGTGATATAATGCGTGTTTGTATACAGCAATAATTTAGACCATGTAGATATTTACCGAGAAAAATCAATTAAAATATTTATTACACTAAATTAAGGAATATCACTTTGCAAGCACAAATTTCAAAATAAAAATTTAAACAAAAAATAATTGCTTTTATCTCCTGAAGTTTTTGTAAGATATGAAGAATTTATGCGATAAGTTTTCTTTCTTTTATTAAATTTGAAACTCTTCACTGGTTCTATTGAAGCAAATTTTATAAACTTTTTATAAATTTAAAATAATGTATCTTAATTAAAAAATAATTAAAATATTAAATACTACATTTTAAATCTTAACAAGATATCATATAGAAGTAGTTAATTTTCAAGTTTCTTTACGAATTCTTATCTTTTTCAATATAATCTTTTTTATCAGAAATTTAAAAGATTTGAATAGAAATGTTATAAAATTAAACTTCAAATATCTCATTCATTAAATAAATCTTTTTTCTAAAAGCGTATTAAGGAACAGTAATAGTTATAAAGTATTTTCTCCAATCTTTGTTTTCAGAAAATTTCGCATTTTTTATTGAAGGCAAATGTCGCGAGAGCAGTTGCAAAGGTCAAATCAACAATAAAAACAACGCTTCTCTGTTCAACTGAAGCTCATAGAATTTGAACAGTTATATATTCGAAATAAACATTATAACTGATTATTCTCTGAATCGTTAGGTGCAATTGATTCAAATTGACATTATTTTGATTTGTGAAATATTATTGTAACTTTAAGTAGTTATTACAAAATGTTTCATTCTGATTTCAACAGAAAATATATGTAGGCAAAAATATTTATTTTTACTTGTATAACAAATATATTATAAAGAAAAAATTATTAAACATAATTTTACGTTCATAATAAAGTGCGTAAAGTAATATATATATATACACGAACAGTTTAAAGTTTACCAGCTTCAACTTTTATATAACTATATTCAATGTTCAAATCATACATTTCTGAAATAATTGTAATAAATAAGTAGAATATATTTGAACAAATGAGAAGGATTTAGAAAAATATCTTAACTTTGGTAATTATTCCAAATAATTCTCTATTTAAAATTGCTTCATAAATTATTTACAGTTATATTAAAAAATTATCCGATGAATTATCCGAAATTGAATCAAATGAAAAATACTTTTTTTTCTAAAAATATATTGAAAATTTGATAAATAGTTTCAACTTTTATTATTTTGATTTATTGAAAGCATAGATACGTCATAACATTTCGCTCATATTATTTATTCCATGAAGGTATCGCTTCAGTTTTTTCAGTCTGGAGTTTCCAAGAAAGATAATATATATTCATTTCATTATATATATCATGTGATTTTCTTTTCTTTTTATATAAAAGCAAAATATGTACATTTTGTATAATCATACGTTCCCTGCTTGTGTTATACTGTTCCTGCGAACCATATATAATACATATTCTCAAAACCAATATTTCAATTCATTTGTTTTTTAACAAATAATATATATGGAGATAAATTATGAAAAAAACCCCACGTTCCTCATATAATGACTTGACGCGTGCAACATAGTTTTAAATAATTTCTTTTAATGCTACTGTAAAATGTTGAATACTTTATTTCTTATTACATTCCATGCGTTATATTTTTTTTTCACAAAGTGTTAATTTAATCCTGTGCTACCAGGTTTGAGCTTACGATTTTAATAACTCTTAAAATATAGAAACTTTTATGTATGATTACCACTGAAAATTGATGTTAACTTTTAAAAATATTAATTTAATATGCTATTATTAATATTAATTTACCATTATTAATTAGAATATATTGTTATGGTAGATTATAATATATAGAATTAGTGGAATATGAAGTATTAGTAGAATTTGTTAGAGTTAGAATGTATTGGGAAATTGATGCTAAATTGCAAAATTATATATATATATATATATCCAGAAATTAGATTAAAAGTATTAATCTGAAAGTTAAGAATAATTTTGTTGGGTTTTTTTCAAACTATATAATGTTGTTAATTTTTCATCTGCTCTGGAATCTATAAATATAAGTTCGGTTCTAAAGTTTCAGAATTAGTTTTTCATCAGCGAAGGGTAGAATAAAGAATAAAATTAGCAAACAAAAATAAAATTTTCTAAACCACATTTATTTTTAATTCAAATTTTAAAACTTTTTTTATAGTGAGAAATACTTCTATTGAGTATACAAGTTGTTTCCGTCTGTTTTATAAGTAAGAAGGATGGTTATTTTAATTTTAAAACTTTATTTTTTTTCTTGAGTTAAAGGCTAATTTTCAGTATATTAGCTATTTTTGAATAAAGTTATGTCTCCATTTTTCAACAGCTTTAACTGCCTGCCTCTCAGTATTTCAACCTAAACATTTCGTCAACCATTTATTATAAAAATAAAAAAGGTTACTATTTACATAATTCAAAATCTGAAATATTGTTAATTAATTAAAATATATTTTAAAAACCGCAATTATTTAAAAAGCTATAATTTTCTTTTACTAATCTGATAAATTTTAAGACATAAGATTTTAAAAGAAAATGAGAACAATAATTTTGAGAAACCTCTTAGCAAACATGTTATGTTTAAAAACATAACGTGGCAAATATTTTATGTAACAAACATAACATAGCACATAATTTTATAGTAAAACAAAACAAAACAAAGCTAGCATTTTTTTTCAATATAAGAATAAAATAAAAAAAAAACTAGAAAGTTTACCAATTTTGAATCTTATCAAAAAACAGATTTCGCTATGCCAATTTTCATTTTTCTAACATTTTGTTTAAAATTTTAAAATTTATTTTTGATGGATCTTTTCATACAAAACTTAACAGCATAAGATTCTAGCCATATACTTACAAAACAAACACTAAATACTTTTATTTAAATTACTTTAAATTCTAAATAACAGAACAGTTTAGGAGAGATTATAAATATCGCATATTTTTTATCGGCTTGAATAGTAAATAAGGTTTTATTAAAAGTGACATACTAAGAGCTGTCTTGAATTCTTACATGCATAAAATTTCTGATACGAATTAGAAGAATATACTGAAAATGAGGAATAATTATTCTTTCAAGAGTAAAATTAACTGGGATCTAGTTGCGAATAAAAGGCATCATTAAATTAATGTAAATTATGAACTAGCTAATGTGGACAATATTAGATTAGCCTCCATTTTGAGTGGGATGACTAGAGCCCACTCAAAATGATGTCATCTTGAGTGGGGTGACTTAATGAGTCTTTTCCATTTTGAATCATAATAGATTCAGAAGATAAAAAGCTGCAACACTTTTATTATGGAATTACAAAGTACTTTTCTGAATGGTTTATAAAGTATAAATAATTTGAACTTATTAACCGTGATCTTTAAAATGTTATTAACATCTTATTTTTGAAATAAATATTAAGGAATGCATAAAATTATATCATTAATCAGATATTCACAATTTCAGTTGTTACATTTTAAAAAATTAATGATGATGAAATATCATTTTATTTTTAAAATTGGAAATTCGTTAGTAGAGTTGGAATTTTTTCTTCTTAAATGTGGTCTTTTATTTTTTATGACGTAATTCGAATTTATGTAAAGAAAAGCTGCTTTTTATATTTATTCACAAATAAAAAGGAATTTATTGCATGTACAAAAGTGAGGATGCTATTTCCAACATTTTATTTGTAAAATGTCTAAAGAATCACAATTTATATATTCTGAATTACAAAAAACAATTTTTATACCTTTGTTTTCTCATTCTGTAGTAAATAAAACTTAATTAAATTCAAAAATTCATTGCATTAAAATTTGTTGGTTTCTCGATTAACGCTAAGTCTGAAAATTTGTCATATTTATGCATAGAAAAACTTGCTTGTTGAGGATAAATATGAGAAGTGATGTGCAGCATTTAATTCAAAGAATTAAATTTAAAAAATAAACAAGAATTTATTTCATTATTAAAAAGTGCTATTTTATTATTACCTGCTCTTATAATTTTTAATTTTAATTCAAATTGGTTTTTTGTATTTTTTTATGGTAGCATATTTTAAATAAATCATATCTTTTAGGTTCTATGATAGAAATGAACGAAATATTCTTAAGACAAGAATACATTCACATATGTATGCAAAAATTATTATATTTGATGTTGCTTCAAATTTTGAAAATGAAAAATTCATTTCATTATGTTTATTTATTAAATTAGATTTCAATATTTAATTAAAATAACATGAATGTATCAGTTGGAAGTTCATGCTCTTCTGATATTTCGAATTTAAATAAAATTATGATTCATATAATAAGATTATTTCATTTTGAATACTAATAAGTTCATTAATAAATTTAAATAGAAGTAGAAAAAGATTATTTAAATTTAAAATTCATAAATTGCGAGTTGATTAATCCTCTTGAAAGCAGCTGTATTAATTAAACAAGAAAAAGAGATTAAATATATTTTTTTGTAAATAATCCATTTTAAAGAACCTTCTTGCAAAAATTGAAAATTAAAATTTAAAAAGTAATTACATTTCCCTAAAGATTATTTGATCTTCGTCTTTAAAAATGTTTAAATTTAATAAAAATGCAAAATAATGCATTAATTTCCTAATAAAATTTCTTTCCTTTTAAAAAAAAGAACAAAAAGATTAGGAATCATTCTTTGATATGCAAATTCAATTACATTTAATTTTTTGAAATCAAAAATTAATTTCTTAGAATTTACATAACTAAAAGGCATTTCCTTTCATGAGAATCGAGTAGTTTTTAGATTAAACTGATTGATAATTTTTTATACATTTTTTCGAAAGTATTTAAACAAAACGAAAATATTTCTTCATAATTTTATTTATGTGTAATTTATGTAAGATATTAATCTTCTGAAATATTTTTCCCTTAAAAACATCCAAAGCCATCATGTTTAATTAAAATTTTTTAAAATTATATATTTCGATTATACAGAAGATTTGATTTGTTTTGTTTGTACGGGGTATTAATTTTTACAATTTTTTATTATTTTAAGCATTGAAGTTCAGTTCATTTAATTTTACATTTTTTTAATACCTTCCATTATGCAAAACATTTAACTTTTTTCTATTTATATATATTTTTAATACCAAGATCATTATTTTTATTCGAAATTAACTGATATACATTTCCTTTTATATTTTGAAAGTGTTTTACTGTATGTGATTCTGCATGTACGTATAAAATATCATAGAAGAAATATGAAGATACGTTTTAAATTTCTATTATGATCTTTTTCCACTTAAACAATTTTGCATCTCCTTTTGAGAATTGACTTTAGAGACTTTGATATTATTACTTCAAATATGTTGCTATTTTAAAATTGTATGAATATCTGAGAATTTCCGAATATGAATATATGAATAATTTAACTGCACAGAGTCTGGAATATAGTTCATTTGAAGATCTTAAGTAAAGTATAGAAAGTTTCTGTATTTTTGTAATAATATATAAGGTATCATTTCTTATTCTGTCTGTCTGTATCAATGTTTAAAACTGACTTTCGAAGTTCTGACATGAAGTAAGCATTTGAAGAGAGTAACACCTCTCCTGTTCGGTAAATATCATAATATAAATTTGTCAACGGATATTTGGCAAAACTATTATTTAGTAGTAATATTTATCCTATCTGTGTTTTTTTCTTTTTCTGTTTTATCTGTTATTTTATTCTTTAATAAATGTTCATCAAATTGGATTTTTTTAGTATTATATATTAAAGTTAAAGCAAACGATTTTTTATTTTAATTAAAAAATTTTTTAAAGTTATAGGCAAACGATTTTTTTTTCATTAAAGCATTATTAAAAGTTAAAAGAAAACTATTTTTTTATAAATATATTTTGTTAATTGTATCTCGATTAATTCTTGTATATGTTGTTTTAATGAAAGGAATAAAAAAGAAGTGGCGATGAAATTAAAAAATACTTAGAGTATCATTTTTGTTTTAAGACATTAAGATGTTCTGCAAGCTATATTTTGAAGATGAAGAAAAAACGGGTAGTGTTTTAGAAAGCACGCAAATTCTGCTATGTATTTCTAGAAAAGTCAAAGAAAATGGGACGATTACTGATTAAAATTATTTATTAGAATTTTCCAATATCTTCACAGCAAGTTGTAAGGTACATATAATAAATAAATATAAATAACATTTTAGTCAATATCTCTGTTTATTATATTTTTAATGAATAATTTTTCTATAGTTTTTACTTTGTTATATGCGGAGTTTTACTTTGTTTTGACGAATCTTCACTTTTTGAACCACCCTGATTTCGAAAAATGCATTTTTGGGGAAAGTCTGTTCGTCTGTCTGTCTGTGACAAATATAACTTAAAAATACTTTGATTTAGGCAGACAATTTTTTATATATGATATTTATATCAAACGTAGATTTCTATCAAAATTCTGAGTAATATTAGTTCTGAAGATGTCTGTCCGTCCAGCTATTTGAATATAATTTAACACACTAATTACAAATTACATAAAGATAGATCAATAAAATTCAAAATTCGTATTAACATCTATAGCCCGCATATCTTTTACATTTTGAGATAAATACATCAAAATACTAATTGTCTGTCCATCTGTACTTTCAAAAATAGGAAAACGTGATAACTCCAAGACACATTGATTTAAACATATCGAAATTAATATGTGATTTTGGGACTGTAATTGTAAATTTTTGTCAAGGTTTTGTTTAAATCGATTGGAAAAATTCTATTTTCTGCTACTATTAAAAGCATGCAAAGGGTTAATCAGAAAATAATTTGCCAAAGATTACCCGAAAGTTTAAGTAAAAAATTTATGTTCACATCATGCCATGTTAATATTTTGCAATTATTGCATGCGAATGCCATTCATGGCGTTCTCTGGGATAACACCATTATTCGAAAGTTTGCGAGACTCTTTTAGGGAGACAACTTCTGCTTGTTTGAGTTACAGTTTCTGTATTTATCCATCTTTTTGAACTATCAGTTGTTTCATCTATCATATTAATATATAGATTTTATTATATATTTTTAAATTTAAGAATAGCTAATTTTCGATATACTGAATATATGTGCAATCCAAGAATAGATTTGGAAAATACAAAAATATTAAATGCATAAGTAATTAATATGCTTAATATTATATTGTAATATAAAACAAACTTTTGAGATATAGGAATAAATTGATTTAATCCAAATTAAAAACTGAAATTTGAAATGGTTAATATTGTCTGTTTTTAAGGATTTTTTCATCTGTTTCTGAAAATTCGTCTATAAAAAATTGCTTGATATTTTATGAAATATAATAAATTTGGTTAAAATGTTAAAATTATTAAATAATATGAATAAGCTTTGAAATATTAATGCAAAAACAATATCTACTAATTTTCTGTCTTTCAATTCCTTTTGTCAAGATTTAGTTGAATTTCCACTGATTTTTCAGGAATTATTTTATCTTTAAAAGTACGAACTTACAAAACTTTGTATTATGCATATTTTTTTCAAAAGAACTAATTTTTTGGCATATAACCAGATCTATCTTTCTTAACATTATTATAGAAAATAATAAAATGTATTATAATGATTATATCTGAAACTAATTATTATTACCTTATGGTAACAAAAAAAGAATTTAAATAAATAATATCATAATAATTCAAGATTGCAATAATGATGTTAAAATTCAATGATTGGTTTTGATTTAAATAACAATTTGCCCAGAGGATGTGAAAGCTGTTGACCTGAATTACTATACTGAAGAAATTAAAATACGGAATAATAAAATTGAAAAGTTAGCATACATTAAAATATATGAAATCAAATTTAATTTTCTAGGATATAGTTTACTCAAATCTTGAGCAGACGAGAAAATATAATTTATATTTTTATGAATTTTAAAATAGTGTTTTCGTTTTATTTAAGAATTTATGATGTTTAAAAGTGAACTTTGGTTAATGGAATAACTTAAATAAAAGGTCCATTCTGTACATTTAAATTGGAATAGGAATTAAATGTAATTGACAATAAGTGGAAATGGAATAAGTTATTATGACGTCTTAATGCATTTATTGGATTTAAATATTAATGAGTAATAGATTTAAATATTATGAACGATAAATTTAGATTTATATATTAAAGAATATTAGATTTGAATATTATAAACGATAAATTAAGATTTAAATAATAACGATATTTCCTGCTGACAAAATTATTTCTGTAAACAGATAATCGAAAAAACATGATTTACTTGCTACATTTTAAAATTAGAAAATGAATTTCTTATATGAAATTTGATTGGTGTTGTTCCGTTACGATTTGTTGTTAATTTCCTTTCTATAATAATGCAGAAACCCTTTAATGTTTGCATGTAAAAAATTGTAATGAATAGTTTTTTGTTGTTTGAAAGAAAATGAAATAAAATAATCATAATTTCATGAAATTAAGAATAGATTTATATCCAAAAACTATTTTCATTAAATTTATATAAAATATAAAATATATTTGATTAAACCTCATTTATATAAACACTTTAATGCTTAAATAATCAAATTACTTATTCCACATTCAGTTCAATGAGATCTTACATCAGCTAAAGAGCAGAAAGTGAAGAATTATTATTAAAAAATCGATAAATTGGGATATTTGAAATATATTACTTCATCAATTACCATATTATATGCAATTTTTGAACCTGATTGGATGATAATGCTCTTTTAATTATTATATGCAAATATTCTGCATTGGAAGTTTTAGTAATGAGGGTTATCATGAATAATTAATGAGAAAGGCGAGGAGAAAGGATTTAGTGATTAAAGACAATGCAATATACCGTAAACAAAAAAAGTGTGTTAAACAACTTTTCAATGAAATATCTGTGGTATCATTATCAATGTAATTAGCTACATATTAAATACTTTATCTAATAAATGAAAAATAAGTTTTTTACTTATATAATTGCTATCAAATATGATCTTATGGAATAAAAATTTTCAGTTACAAAATTAAATTACAAATTAAAGTATTGTCTTTTGAAGTCTTATGGTTGTTGTTCTCGCGTTCCGCTTTACAACGGAAGGGAGGATGCAATAGCTTCCGAGGGTAAGTCATAGAAAAGACTCTCCGACCCGCCACGAAGACAAACGGATTAACCATAAGTACTGAATGACCGGACAGCCGCAACAGCAAAAAGCGGGAACTGTGGTTGAGTCCTAATGACAATCACCGGCCACGGTACAACACTCCCCGAAGGAAGTACGTCCTGTCATCGATGGGAGGAGTCTAAGCCCCACCTATTAGTGTACCCATCGGGTTGGCGAGATCCAACCACAATACCGGAAGCATCTCATCCCCAATTAAGAGGTGCCCCCGGCTGAACAGCTACAGAGGGCATGAGCCCCTGATCATCCGAGGGCAGAAATTTGACTTCCAGCTTACACACATCACAAACCCTTTTTACGGGGTGGACTTCATTCATGCATTTCATTCTTTCATCCACAAATCGTACTTTAGATCTACCTGTAACAGAGACCCAGTTCCCCTAGTGTTATTACTCTCCACATGGAGAATTTTGTGACCACGACTGATTTAACGTGCGCCATCTACCAATCTCACTGACAGTCTTCGACTGGCGAGGTACAAACTCTCAACCTAAGGTCTACAAACCAAGATATCCCGGCCCTTTGAAGTCTTATAATTTTAAATAATTGATGCCTATAAACCTGATAGTTACATTTCAAAACATATATCATTGGCCTAAAATTATAATAATTATTTCAATGGTGAATCGAAGTAATATGTATTATATCAGGAAAATTATTTCTTTCATTGGTAACTTTATTTTTGCAGATTTGTCTTATAAAGATGAAATGGGGACATGAAGAAATTTTCCTTGTATTTCAACCATTTTTGATCATGTACATGCATAACATATTTTTTCTCCTCTTGAGGGAATAGTTACTCGATTTCTTAAAATTTCCAATGTAATATTTTTCTTAAAAGATATATTTGATAGGACATAATCAATACGAATTTTATATATATATATATATATATATATATATATATATATATATGAAATTTTGATACATTATAAAACAAATCCTTTTAATATCAGAATTTAACATATACGAGACCTTTTGCTGAACTTGAAGTCTTAAAAGAACAACTTTCTAAACATTTCTCTTACCAGATAGTAAATAATTATTTTCTTTAGGAAGCAATTTAGAAAGAAGAAAAAAATGGGAAAAAATGTGAATACGAAATTTATTCGCTTTTGTCTTATTCATCATCAATCATACGGGGAAAAACATGCCAAAAATGAAAATTTTTTACAACCAAAATATAAGATTGTTTTTATTATAAAAAGAGTTGTGGAAAATATAGATTTAAAAAAAAACAAATAGTTATTGAATCTTAAGAAAGTTAAAAAAAATTGATTTAAAGATTTTTATTTTCAATTTATAAAACATCAAACTCAAAATATAAAAACATCTACCTAGATTATCGGCTAAGTCTCTAAGTCTATATTATTTTTTATAAAAGTCTACATTAGTAAGTTTATATTAGTCAAAAAATTATATTCTGAGAACAGAAAAAACTGCAATTTCCTCACTTTTTAACATTTATAATAATAAATTTAGTTTTAATTTAAACAATACGAAATAGAAACCATTTTAATAAAGATATTTGATTAAATTATTTAAAAAAAATAAATACTTAATTGTACAAGATTTCATGAATAATATATAAAAACTTCAAGAAATCGAGTCAAATTTTGCAAATTTTTATTTTAGATGGCTAGAAAATACATTGTAATCCTATCCGTTCTTTTTAAATATCATCCACATATTTCTCAAATAAATTTATGAAACTGTTTCATTCAAATGCCATTACATATTTTTTATCTTAATATTTTTATTAAAAAAACAGAGTGATACTAAAAAAATGTGATAATGCCATTTTTTAAATTTATTTTTTTGATTGAGTTCCTTAATGGAGCATTTACTGCTAATGGCCATCCATTAATCTCGTTAAGGCTCATTTGGGAAAAAGGTATTTTAAAATTGGTGAGGAAGAAAATATTATATTCCGCAGAAAAATAACGTTTATCGATCGTCTTAAAAATTACGTTATGCAAATAAAGTAGCATAAATTTTTTCACAATTGGAAAAAAAATGAACTTACTGTCACCATTCTTTATTTCTTCGTGGAAGGTATTTAGTTTGCTAATTTATTTTTATCTTTATTTTAAATTCGTTTTGTTGTTAAAAGCAAATAAATCTTAAAAATATTCAGAAAGTTAAAGCAAAAATGTTTACTTTATTTTTTAAAAATATCGATCTGTATTAAAGCGATTATTCATGTATAGAAACTTAAGCTGCTCAGTTTTCTTTATCGATATCGTTTGCCGATTACTTGCATAGACATGTAAGTGCGATACGTGTTTTTACTCGTTCGTTTGCAGTAATGAGGGTAATGCATTCTATTATTATAAAATCACATTATGGCCCAACTTAATTAATTTTATTAGTATGTCTGAACTTAAATCAAATCAAATAAACTATTTTGATCATAAAAAGGGTACTTTTTCTTGATTTTTCAGAAACTTGAATTAAATTAAATATGAAAATTAAAAATAATATTGGTGCAAAATTTAATTAGATGATTTAAAAGATGATGACAAAAAAGTTAGTATTTCAAAAAAAAAAACCTTTCAAAAATTTAGATTTAAAAATACAAAATGTGTTGCATGATATCATAGAACAGAAAATAATGTTTTGAGAATTAAGAAAAATCCTAAATTGATATATTTTAGGAGACTTCCTTTTCGCAAATGTAGATTACAATCTTTTGGTTTTTGTAAAAGATCGCTTTTTGGTATTAAAATAAAATGTATTATGAAAATAACCGATAAATGCTACTCTCAAAAAAATTGCAGATATAAAAGTAAAATTGATATATAGATTATCAACATGATGTAACATGAATATCAATAACTATTTAAATAATAACTTTATTATAGTTATTTTTATTATATATAAGGGCTAATTACCATTTAAATATTAATAATCACATTTCAAAATATAAATTACTTGTTGAGCTATTTCATATTTTTTAAAAGGTTGTTTCTTATCTGCAATGTTGCTTCTTAATACAGTTAGTTCAATCACTGGAAAGAACGCTTTATGATCAACTCTGTTCAATTCTGATCGTACCCCAAATTAGTGATCACAGAGTTTGGTGACAAATTTGGCGACTTTAGCAAAAAATAGATAATACTAGTATCTTCCAGATATTTTGAGATAGAACCAATAAAAACCGTTACATGCCTTATTGATCCAGAACCCTTTCAGCCCTGCTCTGAGAACTATAAAAACCCATCAGGCCATCTAAGCCAAAGAAATCTCGGAAAGGATCAAAGGCGAGAAGTTGGATAAGTTCTGCGAATAGCAAGTGTTGGCTTCAGCTCCAGCGATTGCTGAATTGAGCAATGTACCGAGTCCTGGTGTTTATTGTAGAAGCATAATCGAAACCTATGAGGAGTAGACAGTCATGTAGTAACGAGTCGGCTGTTGAATATAGCTAAAGAGAGGAGAGTATGAAAAGTTGCAGACGTTCGGAGATAACATAAAGAGTTTGGAGATAACTACAAACACTTCCTCCTCCTTTTAAATTCTGTCTTTGTGATCTGTATTTATTACTTCCAATTACTACATGTGGACTATTGTTTGTTGTAGGGTGCTGTTGTGTGTAGATTGTATACGTCACGGCTGTACATTTTGTCGTTTGTGTATTCGTTTCTTCGTTTTTAATAAAAATTGTCTTTTGTTAATAAAGAACTCTTTCTTCATCGACTAACAAATCAAAAGAACTCAAATTCATAACAATATTTAGAGTACTTTTTTATAAACACAAGTGTATATTAATTTTCACGAAGAAATCAATATAACACTTGCAAAGATTGAGCTCTAGATCAATCAACAAAGTTTTCTTTAAAATTAAGCTGGATATCATTGTTAGAATGAGTAATATTCTCAAAATCAGAAGTGTTTATTTTTTGCATGATTTTGAATATGATGACATCTGCCCTGATAAATTTATGCTGTACATTCACACAGCATTGATTGTCTTCACTCTTTTCAAATATGTAAAACTAACCATACCCAACATTTGAATTGATTTTGCTATATAAAAGAGAAACTTGTTGGCAAATTTGAACAGGAATTTAATGCGATATTTTCCAATTAAACATGGAATGTTTATCTCTTCCCCCACTGAAGTGAAAGTTAATTCTGCATTATATTTGTGAATATAATTCAAAAATATAAACGAGTTTTGTTTAGTTATATCAACGTCCTATTTTAAAGCAACACTAGGGCTATTTTGGGACGGATCTTGTAATTTTGAACTAGGATCAGACGACGACGATACCTAAGCTGGCACTTTCAAAACACGTCGATGGAAGACCGTTTAACCCTGACGGATTTAAATTGCTAAAGACCCATTTACACAGCGATTCTTCAAAGACTTGGCACGTTGAAAAAAATATTAAATAACTATAATCTGCTTTTTCTCATACATATATGGCATTTTGCTATCAGTTTGAAACTAACTTACCAATTAGTTGTAACTGATTATAAAATTTTATACTGAATAGACGTGAAGTGAGTTAACAATCCATTTTCATCCAGGCCTAGACCTAAATGCTAAATCTTATAATTAAATAACACTCGTTTTGGGATCCATAAGAAAATCTTTTATATAGATAAAGATGAAAACCTGAGTATCATTTTCCTACGTACCCTCCAACTATTGGTCCGGATTAGACATTTAACTCATGCAAAATATTTTCTTTTTTCTAATGGAAATTTCTAATCTGTACAGGCAAATAAATCAACAGCAATCTATGGTTATGTATATCGTAATACACATGTATTAAATTCTTAAGCAAGAGTTTGGTTAAAAACGGGAACTTTTGTTTTATGTTGAAAGATCAGATTCTAAATTTGAAAAAAAAAATTAAGATACCAACCCTGCTTACCATTTTGGAATAAATGAGTTCATGTATAAGACAACGTTCCAAATTTGATAAAAATTTACAATTTTGGTCTCAATTTCATTGACGAAATTTTATTCACCTAATTCCAAATGTTTTTTTAATGATCATACTCTTCAGACAGATACGTAATTTAAAAAATTCATTTTCCTAAGAGGTTATAAGATAAATTTCGTAAAATTCCAACGTTTACTACTTTTTATAATTCCTTTATAAATCTTATACAAGAAAATAAAATAGAGCCAGAATACAAATGGCGTTATATTTCTAATGCAATCATTTTTTCTCTTTTTAAAGTTCTTTTTCCAAGTTTTTTCTTCAGAAATTGTGCTTTTAAATAAGCCAATCAAATGGCATTTTAGCAAATGCAGGAAAAGTGCTGAAAATGCTTAAAATAAGTTTAATAAATATCTTTTGAAGCGTTTTTAAACTTATCAAAAGTGAAGACACTTGAATTATCTCAAAAATAAAATCGTATCAACATCTATTCTTGAGAAATCCTAAATAGTGAGTTGTTTGAATTTATGAGTCTGTCCATTTCTAAAATGACTCCAAAGTGTTTAGATAAATTCTGAAATTATTCTTTCCTGTTTTTTCTTCTTCCCTTTTTATGGTTGAACTAAATGACATTTTTGTTTGATAGAGGTACTTTACTTTTGGATGAAAATATTTTATCTTAAGATGAAAGGAAAAGAAAACAAAGAAAGCAAAATTTTCCAATGACTTCAATACATAAAGAAAAAAAAGAAGAAAGGAATGAAAATTATTGAAAGTTACTAGAAATTTTCCTCGAACAAATATAGCCATTAACTTCAAGATAATTTTCTTTTTGAATTTTTTTTATTACATTACATTAAATTGATCACTAAATCAAATTTTTTTTTAAAAAAATGACAATGAATTTTCAATGTTTCAATAAAAACACTAATATATACTTATATAATTATTCAAATTAACACAATTTTATCTTTCTAATAGAATTGGTTTTTTTCTAATCGAATTGGAAATTTTTACCAAGTCATATCAAGAAAATATACACATTTACTTAATATGATTTGGCTCGTGTTTATAAAGATTAAATTTTCCAATATAGTATACTTTTATTTCTTAATATCCCAGAAATTTCCAATTTATTACATTTGGTTTTTAAAAACAGTATGTTAATTGAATATTTTTGAAACCAAATTATCAGGTAGGTTAAATTGCGAAAACTTTATATATATATATATATATATATATATATA
>JAOUZG010025633.1:423434-443156 GCA_026289955.1 Argiope argentata
ATATATACACAGAGAGAGAGAGAGAGAGAGAGAATTTTTTTAAATGCCTTCAATAAATTTATGTTGGATACTATAGCTATAGCACTTCTTATGTTCTGGCTTTCTAGCACAGAGATTGGACATCTTCCTCGTGTTCTGAGAGTCCCGGTTCGGGCATGGTTGTTCCTCTGTGTGCTACCTGTAAGATGTGTGACAGTGCCCCCCTCCCTGTAAAAAGAGGCTGTGCAAGTGACTGTGTTTGATGTGTAGCTAGAAGTCGTACTCTTGGCCCTAATTGGAGCTACTTGAAACAAGAGGCGCATACCTCCGGCTTACAATCTCCTGATATAGTCAGCGGACTTGTCTATGGCAAGTGCCATAAGTAACAATAGCAATACTTCTTATTTTAGGATTATATTTAATTATTTTTGTGTTGATATTTTAATATTGATTTTGAAATATGTATGCGCCATATTCCGTCCTTTTTTTAACGCCGTAGATTTGATAACCATTTTTTTCTAATCTCCTTTTTAGATGTTATTCGGATATTCAATATTTTTTTGAGAAAATGGTATTAGAAAGAATAGGATCATAAGAGACAACATTGATAAATTTCTTGTATGACCACATTGTTGAAAGAATTTCATAATTGTCATCATTTTTTTATATTTTTCCACTGTTTGTATAAGTTTGCAATAGTATGATTCAGTTAATTATATATATATATATATATATATATATATATATATATATATATATATGCTTATTTGTATATGCCAACACGTATACTATAAGGCCTACATATGTAAATCATTTCACTATCAACAGTAGAATAAATTTCAAATATAAAGACATTGATACAAATTCAAAGAAAAATTAGGGGGAAAGCAAATGCACAAAAACTCATAAAATAAATACACAAAATTTCTCACTACTAACAGAAGCACACAGCAGATGATATAATACAGTTGAAGAGAGCATCATGAAATAAAGTAAAACAGTAAAAATACACACAAAAAAAATACGCAAATATGTGTAGGCAAACTCTAGTTAATTATATTTGGTTAGTTTTTATTTTTTATAAAATAATCAAATATTTTGAAACTATCAAAATGAAAGTGGAAGAAAAGAAAAAAAAGAAGGAAAGTTTTTTTTTTAGTTTCTTAGTTTTAACATTTTAGTTGTATACGTAACTATTTATTAACTGAAGAAAGGATTATTATCGCTTTGAATTTTTGTCATCAAATTTTAATAGTTTTAATGAGCTTGATAATAGTTAATAAGTTTAGCAAGGATTAGATGATAATTAGAGAAATCTAATTTTTTTTAGATACGGATAAATAAGTTCGCGTTTGAATATTAAACTTCTTTTCACTCAAGGATTAATACATAAATGAAATGTTTAGAACAATATAGTGTTAATAACACATTGGATAATGTATTTAATTATGAAAAATTCAATAAACTTTCTTCAGTCATGAATTCCTGTGATTCTTAAATCCATTGAATAAAAGTTGCAACTGAAAAAAATATATTCTGTAACGTTTATTTAAATTTATATTTGATATAGATTTAAATAAACATACATTATTTCAACATTTTATCTCTATTTTATGAAGTTAATTGAAGTGGCAAGAAAGCAGTACAAATGATGAATGATGCTGATTCGGATATTTTTGTTGTTGTTTTCGTGTTACGCTTTACAACTGAAGGATGAGTGCAGTAGCTTCTGAGTGTATAGAACCCTGAGCACCTAATGACAGAAGTCTGACTTCTAGCTCATACATGTCACAACGCCTTTTTACGGGGCGGATTTCACTCATTCATTCATCCACAGATCGTAATTTAGATCTGGAACAGAGAACGATCACCTCTGACCCAGAAATGGGGGACTTGGTGACCACGACAGATTTAACGAGCTCCAGCTAACGCACACACGGAGAGTCTCCGATTCAAACTCGCTGCCCATGGGATGAGAATCCAGCGTCCTACCAAACAGACTATTCCATCCCCGATTTTTTTTAAATATATTTTATTACAATCCTTTCTCGGATCTTTCATATGATTGTTTGTGTATTAAATAATCCATAGAAAAAGGATATTTATAAATTTAATTATTCATAAGTAAATTAAATTATTTCTAAAAGATAAGATTGAAAACGAAAAGTTTTTTTTAGTTTCAACTAAAGGAGAGCTAAAATAATTATTTTGATATCCTGATAAATTTATTATAAAATAAATTTTTTAATGAATAAATTATTTTTAACTAAGTTTAATTTTATTAAAACTTTAATTCATTACGACACTAAAATAGGGGATCCATCAAGTTACTTATTGCATTTTGAGAAGCTTTAACTTTCGAAACATGGGAGCATTTCTTTTAGTTATTAATTATTTAAATCCTCATTTGTCAAATCTTTTATAAATGAAAAATAATAAAATTCAATTGAGTATCATATATTTTTATTGCCAATAATAATTGTATTTAATTTACTTTTCTATTATGAAGCTAATTTTATTTTCCATGTTTATCAAAATTAAATTCAGAAATTAATATGAATGCTATTAATATTTTATGATATTCTGAATTCAAATCAAATTTTCAACTTCAAAATAAATAAATAAAAAATTCGAATACATTTTTATGCACGATTATAATTAAATAGATATTTGAAAAAATGTACTGAAAAGCCTGAATCAGTTTTTTCTATCCTAAGATCAATTCTTTAGAATTATGAATTTTTAAAGAGCAATTCTAATCTCTTCAGGTAATACAAAATTTATACTTATTCTCTTTGTAAATTATTTATTTTAAATGTTTCAGTAATCTATTTAAAAATATAAGAACGAATACAGCATTTAGAACTATCGTTTATAATCATCAACTGAGAAGAACACGGTAAAAGCTTTTCAAAATTAGACGAATTTTATTCGCTCTGGTATTTTTCTTTGTTTTAAAATGTGGAAAATTAGAATGCAAGATTCTTTTTTCATGCAAATTGAATTAGCTTTCTCTTTGCACTTGAGATGGAAATTTTTCTCCTATGACTTAAAACATGTCTAGTTCAATTTATATTTTATCCTCAAACACAGGAAGATAATTTTATTCTGGATAATTGCATAATTTTGTGAGAATTTTTAAGGGTAATATTTATAGAGTAGTAAATTGTTTGAAAAATATTTTCTTTTTCGCAAATAGCTGTCAGTCCACATTTATTTATTTAATTTTATTCCATAAGCAGGAAAAATATAATCGATTTCACAGAAGAATATAAAAATTTAATTTTTAAAGAAAGTGATATACATTATGCATTATCATACTTGACTGTCCATGGTATTTGAAATTTTGTTTCTGGGAATGTATTAAAAATATTTTTAAATATCGGTCTATAATTTATGCTTTTTTATGATTTTTTTATTGTTTACTCTGAAAATAGAAATAGAAATGGGAGATTTTTTATCTTTTAGTTTTTAAGTTAATGGTTATTTAAGTGTTTGACATTTTTTTTTATTTAAAAAGAGCATTTTAAAGTTATTTAATATCTATTAGCTTTCAGTTCAAAAAAGAATTAGAAAAGTTTAAAATGAAATCTGCTGTGTATATTTCAATGTATCATTTCAGAGCATTATTTCTTGAACGGCCAAGCACCACGTGCTCGTACAAGTTAACTTATATTTTTATTCATTTTAATTGTTTCATTGAATGAGTCACTTTGGTATAGCAAACGGCTAAAAAACTTTGTCTCGCATTTATTGTTTTAAAAAATATCACATTTCCAATTTATTTCATTTCATATAATCACGTGCTCAAAATGACATTTTTCTAGGTTTCATTTACTGTAGTCATTAACTTTTTTTAAATCAGAGCTTTTACAAATGGAATGGCATCACGTTATTAAAAGCTTATTTTTTGAGATCCTCGTTCAGGTAATAAAATTTCAATTTTTTGCCTACGGATTTCTATAGACGTCAGAAAACCTCGTTCCCAAAACAATATCATGTTCTGACATGATAATAATTGTGTATAATATTTGAAAACCAATATTTGTAGTATTAGAGGTATCGCTTCAAAAAATAATTTTAAAGTGATAATTTTAGATTGAATAATATAATTTATGCTTTTATTTATTTGAAATATTTGCTGTTTACTTTAAAATTCATAATGGAAATACAAGAATTTTTTTCCCTTTAGCTTTTATGATACTAGCTACTTGATTTTTTTGGTACTATTTATTTAAAAAAAATAAGTGCTTTCGGTAATCATATGAATTTTGTCTGATTTTAAATTAAAAAAAAAATCAAATATATAGAATTTCATCTTTAAAGGTATTAAGGATAATCGAAATTTTATAAGTAGTACCGGAAAATATCAATTTCGAAATATTTCAAATAATACCTCCATATAAAATTTTTATTGCCAAAATCCTTTTATCGATGTTCAAAAAGATAAAAAAAATATTGGTTATTCTATTTCATCAGTTAATGGAACAATGTATGCAAATTTTCTTTATCATTATCTGTAATTAACTGATGCTTACAATAACAATACACCATTTGCTTTCATATTCCGTTCCATTATTGTTCTTGATTATGTTCTAATCCTCTTTTAATTATAGTATGCAAATATCATTCACCGAAAGTTTCACTAATGAGTCTTATAAATAATTGATGATAAGCGAAAGGAGAAAACGCGTGATAGTTAAAGATATTGCTTCTAGGCAGTAAAATGGTTTCTTAAATGCTGCAGCCAAACATCTATTGCTGGTAGTCATTAAATATTGTATAGTTTACTATTATAAGTTATATTAAATATAGTAATTTTATGAATAGTTTGAAAACAAATGGGACTTTACACATGGGGGGTTAGAATTTCAATAATATTTTATTCGCTTTTGGTAATAACTTATAATGAATAAATAAGTAATGTGAATCCCTAAAAGTTGAAATTAAATCTCATATATAGTTTGAAGCCCACTATTCCCATAGTAAATTATTTTTAGGTACCAAATCATGATAAATATTTGATTTTTGTATATATCCTTATACATGCTTGTTTATATTGCCCATTAACCTTCCAAATGATGTCGATTTCTGTTATATCATAATGATGTTTAAAATATTATTGACCTTTTAATAAATTCTTTATCGCCTATTTTGGTAATAAAATTTTCTTTTTTTCCGCACAGATAATATACATAATTTTTCTATTTTTTTAAAATTCAACAAAAAAAAATCATGGCATGAGGATTTGATAAAATCACAAACCATTTGAATATTATTACTGCAGTAAAACATTAAAGCAAAGTAATATAGCCACCTTTGGTAATAACTTGAAATGAATAAATAAGTATTATGAGTCTCTAAGGGTTGAAATTAAATTGGATATATAATTTGATAATAAAGCAAATAAAGAAAAGTAAAATATTTGTTAAAATGTATTTAAAAAATTCTAAATCTAAAAATCGTCTAAAAATAAAATTGGTGTTCTAACTAAAACTAGCTTTTTAATTTTGAAATAAATATAATTTTTTATTAATAAAGTTTATGTCAGATTTTTATAAATCTAACAGAAACCTTTTTTAAAACAATCCCAAGTACTTATTTTCACCTTCTAAATCTAATCTTCATCTCTCTTCAAAATTCAGGATGAAAACTCAAGCGTAATTTTTAAACATAAAAATTATTGAACAAGGTATTGTTACTTCATTGTTAATGGCTACCTTAACTATGCATATCTAAAATTGGCGGTTTTCTCCTTCTCTCTTATTGCTCTGATTATTGCAAAACCAAAATTAGATTACTAGGACAAGGGAATTGGTATCGGTTAAATGACTTCATGCCATATAAATTCATTTCATGATATGATTTAGTCTGGAAGGTCTATAATGGTTTAGAGAAAATTGTGTGGCGATTGTTGAGTTCAGCTCTCTCTGAATATTCATTGCACTCTCAATTTAAGAGCAAATTGGATTGCAGCTAAAGCTTAATTATTATGATGTTTGAACAAAAAGATTGTCTCTTTTTTTATTCAGTTGGTTCCTTTCGTTAGTAATATCTGTATATACCATAAATTTTGTATGGATGATTTGATAAAAAGAATTTTGATTCCTTTTGGATTAGTAAAAATATTGATTTTCACATATTGTGGGCAAATTATTTTTTCTTTTATATCCCATTTGCATCGAACTAAGAAAGCTAGTGTAATATTTCACTGGTACTTGCATCTTCTACAGTATTAAATCTGAATTTTTTCTTCAAATTTAAAACGAAGAAAAATACATTGCATTTTTCTCATATTTTTATAAAACACTTGGACCTGCTGAATACGTAACTGAAAATCACTAAATCCAATATATCTCACATTACAAATCAATATTGTTCCAATATATCATTTAATTAATCCAATATATTCCGTTAGTTATATTGTATTATATATAAATTGTGATTTTAAAAATTAATCATTACTTCAGTAGATTATTAAGAAAGATAAATATAGTTTTTTTGCCATCAACGGCACTATATTGGTTCGGAGATCATATATATATATATATATATATATATATATATATATATATATATATATGTGTGTGTGTGTGTGTGTGTGTGTGTGTGTGTAGGATATTCTACTGAGCTATTTTATTTAACCATCATCTGCATTCATTTTTTTTTGTTTTATCAACTTCCGATCGTAGAGTAAATCAAAGCGAGAATTGTAAAAGGTTAGATCATTTCCCAGAGGACGATACTTTTAATTAGTACAACATTGAATAACAATGCCATCTATAGAGCTTTTGAAAAACTGTCCCAACTGCGCAAGCGGTTCCACTCTGAAAGCTTTATGGCTACGCTGTCATATGTTTTCAGACATAATGTTTTGTTACTTCTAACGCCCTCCCAGAGGAAATAATCTAACTTTTTTGATTAATATCTACATGTTTTAATCCATTTAATATTTGCCTGTAAACACTTACCTCTGTAAATATTCCCCTTTAACTCGTTTTTTTAAAGAAGTCTCTTAATCCTTCGTTTGCATTATTTTAATCTTGGTTTAGAAACTAACTCGTCAGTATTAAATAACCCCTAGACATCACACCACTAAAACCCTGCTGTCTGAAGAGTCTAATTTTTTAGAAGGTTTGTTTACACATAGTAAATAAGAGGACGAAAATTCGAAATAAATGGAAATTAAGAAATTAAAATGGAAAAATGATAGGGAAAGGGTGAAGGGATAATGTAAAAAATGGAAGAAATAAAAATTGTAACAATATCAAAATAAAAATGAAAAAAAAAATAATTAAGGAGGATAATAAAATTTAAAACTCATATACTTACCTGTTTTTAATAATTCAAGGCATCTCAGACGAAAGCAGGGTTCGCATCTGAAAACAAAAACTGGGTGTTCCAGGCAACGGTTGGTTTCACAAAACAATGGGCAAATTTGAGTGTTCAGAGTTCCACAGTAGCAAAGTTTGATTACAAAAAAGTGAATTGCAGCAAGACTTTCAAAGAAGAAATTGAAATATGTTATTCTCATGCTGAAAGTCCAATATGTCTTAAGCTTAAGTTAAATATTGGAGAACATTGAAAAACCAGATATCCTTTTTCCTTGTTTAGTAATTCAATACTACATAATACTTGAGATATCTTCATCGTATCCACAACGGCACGCTTTTGCAAAGATTGAACATTTAGGTAACAACAATGGCAATACAATTATCTGTTATCCTATGTCAGCTGAGAAGAATAGTGTAGAGTAAACACTGACATTAAATTGCTGCGCCGCATTGATTAATATCAAACGTTAGTGAGGCTTCTGTCATTTATTTCCAGACGACGAATGATGAACTACCCAACAGATTCGAAGTCTACGTCATTTAATCAAAACGGTCCAAGATTCCCGCCTGCGTTAAATTACAGTCACTGACGTATGGGGTTTAAGGAACAAATGATTGGTTTCACTGCAGGGCATTCATTTTAAAGGGAATAATTTGATGCATAAAATTCACCGTTTTACAAATTTTATTAAATATTTAATAGATGCATCAAGGCATAAACATCCGATGTCATTTTTATTCTCATTAGTTAAAATATAAATAATTACTAAATACATTTAATAAAATTTGGTTAAAGCCCTCCTTTGATTTTTTAATATAAATATTCCTAAATTTATATGCTTGGAATAAACCTATCTTTTCTTCTGTATATAAGAAGATATTATAAGTTTATTATCATTTCAGAACAAGATGTTTTGGGGATGAGGTTTATGGCGTCATAAAAATCCGTAGGTGAAAAATAAAAATTTTAATATCTGAACGAGCATCTCAAAAAATAAGCTTTTAATAACGCGTCGATATTGCATTTACAGAAGCTCTGATTTTAAAAAAAAATAAGTTAATGACTACAGCTGATAAAACTTAGAAAAATGTCATTTTGAACACGTCATTATATAAAATGACATAAATAGGTCATTTATATAATGACGTGTTTATATATGTCATTATAAAAAATGACATAAATAGGAAATGTGATATTTTTTTAAACAATAAAGGCGAGACAAATTTTTTGGATCGTTTGCTGTTGTTATTGTTATTTATGTTACTTTGCAAGCCCCCTGATGATACAGTAGCAGATTTAAGCTGAAAAAAAAAACGTTTCTTGTTTTTGAAGTAGTTCAAACTATAGCCAAGCGTACGACGTAGCTACGCACTCACCTCATTTGCTTGCACAGCTCCTATTTACAGGGGGGTACAGTGACACATCTCACAGATAGCGCACAGAAGAACAACCATGCTCGAACCTGGACTCGAACCCAGGACTCCCAGAACACGAAGAAGACGCGCTACCTCTGCGCCAGAAAGCCGGCTGGATCGTTTGCAATACTAAAGTGACTCATTCAATGAAACGATTAAAATGAATAAAAATATAATTTAACTTGCACAAGCACGTGGTTCTTGTTCGTTCAAGAAATGATGTTCTGACATGATACGTTGAAATATGCATAGCAGATTTCATTTTAATATTTTATTTGCCTTATTCTTTTCATCTGGATGTGAATTTTGGCGTATGGTTTTAGTGTCGATAAATACATGGGAATCTGACCCTATAATTGCAGGTACTTGCATTCATCCGGTATATAAATCCGAGGTTATACCGATGTCCTGGTATTTATGCACAATTTTTGTCGTTTGTAGGTTTTGACAATAATTTTTCAAATTTTTATTTAGTTTACCATCCACAATAAGTCCCCGTATAGCTTAAATCATATATAGAAAAAGCGGATATATAGAGGAGAAAATATCGATTTTGGGAATGAAGATGATACTAGATTTGACAGAATATCTATCTGTTGTCTAATTCACATTAACTTCTTCGTTTATTTAAATTGAATAATAAAACACGAGTGTTTAAACATTTATAAAGACTCCTTGGAATGAAATATATATATAAGCTCTGTTCCTGTGATTTGTGATCAGATTATGAGATATTTTTTTCCAAATATCGCTATCTAAATTTCAACCGAATAATTATAAAAATAAATATGAAATTCAGAAATAAATCGTATTTTTTTCATTCGGGGCTAATAAATTATTAAGTTTATTTGTACTTAAATAGAAGCAAGTGACAAAAATCTGTATATTCTTCTTTAAAAAAATCAAACTATTGAAATGATACATGAATTTTTTTTTAAATGTAGAAATAAAAACTTAAAAAATATAACTAAAATATTAAAATTGCAACTAAGAAAATCTGAAAATTGAATTTAAAAAATCATTTGAGGCTAAATAAATTTTTAAAACAAAATCGAGCAGAAGAAAATAAGTCTTTTAATCAATTCAATAAATAAATATAGTTAATAATAATTCCTTTTAGAGACACCAAATTTCAATTCTTCGTTAATTTATGTTGCCAAGTGCATCAAAAAGTCTCAAGATATATACAGGAAAAAACTCATTACCCCAACCATAAATTACTTTCTTTCAAATTCCTAAGGAATTAAGTCGACCAAAATATTTATCTCATGATGTCTTATGTCAATGATTAATGTGGAATGACAAAAAATCCACGAAATTAATTCCTTAACTTTCTTTTAATTCTTATCTGTCAAAACCCGTTTACTTATTTAACCAAGTAGAAAAAAAAGAAATTATTGGAAAGTATGTAATTAACACATCTTGTTTCCGCTTCAACTGGCTTTTTAAAAATGAACACAATGCTTCGTTTACTCATTCTAATTAAATGCAAGATTTTTTTTCTTCATCTTTCCATATTTCCATTTGAGAAACGATTTTTTTTCAATTTCCCTAGGAAACTTTGATTTAAAAAAGATTCATTCGAGTATGTTCAATATATATTTTTTAGGAAATTACAAAGTTAGGAATATTTGTTTCCATTTATCCGGAATATTATTTATTTCTCGTTTTGTTAATAATTTGAAATTTCTGTGTGCTTTCTTTTGTTCGAAAATATGTATCGTTTGTGTAATGTATATTTTTCTTGCTTAAATATTTAACTTAACCTTTTGAACGAATGGGAAAAATGATTATGTTACTATGAATATTAGTGTTCAAATGTGTGACAGTTTCATAACTCAGTGACATTGTTAAAACTTTATTATTATAGATGATGGTACATCTTTACTTAATTTAATCTTTTGAACGAATGGGGAAAATGATCATGTTACAATGAATATCAGTGTTCAAATATGTGACAGTTTTATAACCCAGTGACATGGTTAAAACTTCATTATTAGAGATAATGATACATTTCTTACTTAATCTTTTGAACGAATAGGAAAAAAGGATGAAGTTACAATGAATATTAGTGTTCAAATACGTGACAGTTTTCAAAGTATCATAAATCGGTGACATTTTTAAAACTTCTTTTTTATAGATAATGGTTCATTTTTTCAAGTTTTTAAATAAATGTTTGATAAAATTAAATAGTTATACAATTATTGTGACTGTATGTCACACTTAATATTGTTCATGAATTAGAGATAAACAGGGAAATAGCCAAAGAAGGCACTTTAATTATTAAAATAAAGTTGAAAGTATGTTGTTAACAGCAGTTTGTAAAATACAGTGAGATTATGATTTTAAAATGATAATCTATCATTTCTAATAATTTTCGCATGCTTGGATTTATAAAATATGTGTTAACAATTAAACAATCACTCTAATTCATTAACGATAACGACTAAACTAATACAAACTCATGAAGTTTTTACCATAAGAATCCGAATAATCATGGAACCAAAACTGATCCAATTTTCACTATATTTCAAACCATTTTTGATGAATTACTTAGATCAAATCCTTTTAGTCGTCAACTAATAATATTTAGTGACTGTCTAGAAAAGTGGTAGGAATCAATAATTCACACTTCACCACAATCAAAGAAAACATGCAATTTTGATTTCTGAGAGATTTTGACGTGGACTTTTCAGTCTTTATGAATTTTTTAAACACTACTACTCTTAATTATGCTTGATAATTTTGATATCCAAAGCATATATAATGGTTTCATCCCTGATTTTTAATGCATATCTGAGATAACATCTCTCAGACAATTTTAGCAATATTTCTTACGTACTGACATTCATAACTTTATAAGAATTAAAGCCTTTAATCCTAAAAAGAGTCGCATTTTCTTTCAAAATCTTCATTTTTTGTGACCTAAAGAAGGGATTAAATCTATTCAAAGAAGACGACATTAAAAAAAATCGTATTTTGTTTAAGCTAAAGAAGTAAGAAACTATCATTAAAGATGAACGACTGAGATTTTTTCTTTTAATAAAGATTGAGAATCCAATTTTCTTCTCAGGTTCAAACTTTGCTCTAATTAAGGCATTCTGTTTTTAATGGGAGAATCGGGTTAAGCGTAAATGACTAAAAAAAGCAAAGATGAATCTCCGCTTTTCTTCTCTGTTTTGTGACGTCAGATCATAATTTTTGAATTCTTTCAGAATTCTAGAAAAATTCATTCTAAGCAGGATAAGATCCCAAAGCTATCGCATCCTGATAAAAGTTTTGTTTCGGATAAGCGTTTTATTCTAAGAAATGAAAAAGATTGTTCTTGAATGCTTGATTTTCCAATGTGAATTCTTAAAAATGCAATTTTAGGATTAGGATTTATTTCATCAAATTATATTAATAACTGTGACAGTTTAAGTTATATTTTTTATTATTGATAAAAGCGTAATTAACATTAATATATTAATTGTAAAAGATATTTCCTTTCGAACATTTTTGTGTCAGTCTTCTTGCTTCAAGTTTTTATATAATTAATTTTGATAAACTTTCCACCATTTTTTGATACAGTAGACATTTATTTTGAAACGACGGTTTTGAAGTGTTTAAAAATGAATCGCTTGATTAATTTTCGTTTCTTGTCCACTTCGCCATCTGATAGAAATTTTTAGAAATACGAATCTCAAGGTTAAAAAGTTGAGAAAATTTAAAACAGAAAAATCAATTTTTAATTACATAATAATTGTATTTCTTAGAACTTAAGAATATTGATCTCAATATGCTTTCCCAAATTCCCGAAGAATTTTAAGAACGCATATACTATCAGTAACCAATATTAAAAAAACATTGAAATTTGCTTTATTTTGTTTTATATTGTGATCGTTTATTTGGTAATGCAAGAAAATCGTGCCAAAAGTCAAAAATGCCTTTCACCATTTTTTTTATAAATCGTATTGTACTTAGCTGGTATATTTTGGTATAATAATTTTTTTCAATCTTTTATATGCAAATATTCAAAAAATATAACTATTTTCGAACAATCTTCAAAATATTTATCCCGAAAGTTGTCACATACCTTAAAAGGAACATATCATGCTCCAAGGAAGAATGCTTTCAAATATATCAAGGCTAGAGCCGAAAAAATAAAATAGGCTTTCAAGAATTTCTTTTTCCACGTCAGTTGGAAGTTTCAATAGAACAAAAATTCGTAAGCAGCTTTCCGAGCTATTCCAAAGAGTTTGCTTTCTGAACGAAAGATAGAAGTCGGGATTTTTTCCCCGTAATTTTTCTTGACCTACATTCCACAACTCTTCTCTTCAAATCAGATAAAAGATGCCTTCTCTTCTCTGGCTTTTAGAGTGCAACAGCAATGTCAGAAGAGATTTGTTACGCACTCTCTCTACATCATCCGTAATAGTTACTTACTTACCAAACAAGTTCTTTAAATATTTATGATTCATATAAAGTGCCGAAGCAAACAATAAAATTCAAACAGAATATTTAAAATTTTCTACTGGTGAAGACAGCCATTTTGCCATTTTACATGCATGACTTGTTTTTCTATGAAAGGCAAGTCCAAAAAAAGAATTCAAATTCAAAATAAATGAAAGTTAAGTCCACGAAATATGTATGCTTTTGTACAATGTATTCATGCATACATGTATGTATATATGTATATGTTCGCAGGAAGAATTTTCACATCTTTATTCTACTACACAAAGAATTTTCAGTTACAAAAGTTGCCGATAGTGAGATGATAAATTTTTGACGTTTTTAAGCGAATGTCTTTATAATCTGTTGCCGAATGTAGAAAAATTCAAATTCAGATTGAAATGTTTTTATATATTTTATCTCTTGCCCTATCTGAAATTATATAAAGTAAAACCTTTATACTCACTTTATACTGAAACTAATCAGCTGTAACATAGATTTTAAAATTTTACGTAAACATTATAATATTGAAAATTTCTTGTTTTTATTTTCAATTCCTACTATTAGTTAATACTCTCTCTATATACAATTATTTATCTTGTTCAAATTTTCAATCCTTAATTACATGCTTTTTACTCATCCAATCAAGCTCGAATACATTTTTTAAAACTTGAAAAATATGACGATGTTAATACAGCTTTTTAAAATATTAATTCATTAATTAAGTTTAATTAATTTTTAATACGTTAAATAGCGTTTCAGCAGTTTGTAATGAAAATCGAAATCGGCAGACAGTGGTTCAATCGGTAAAATGCAAGGATTTCAGCATTTTTCAAGTAAAAGTGAAGAATGGGAGGTCAATTCTCGAGAAAATCAATAATTTTTTTCAGAAATTATTTATATTAATTATAATTATTTAATAAAAAGTATTTAAAATAAAAAATTTTCTTTGTTGACTTAAGTAGGAATTGACTTATATTTTTATATTATTTGTTTATTTTATTCTGTTATTAGACATCTTACGCAATCAGGTAATTTAACTTGAGTAATTGATACTTCTTTAAACTTAATTAAATGTCTTAGGTATAGCTTCAGGCCAATTACTCCGTTAACAAACGTTTTTTAACACATGAAATTACCATAAAACTTGAATTTGCATTATTTTAATAATTTTGCATTTGTTCTGAGCTGTGTATAAATAAACAATACTGATGGAAACCGGTCATATTTTATTACAGCACCATTAAAAGCATTATTTTCTTGTTATTTTAATGTTTAATCTTCCTCTGTTATTTGTCATATATGCATACATACATACATACAATAAGCTAAGAAGAATGAATCATTCAAAATTTTCAAAGATGTTAAATATTCACCTATTAAAACATTTGATAAAACGATGAGTACAATTTAAATTGCAATGCAGCAATGTAATATATTGGTAAAAAATTAGGAAATGAATACATACAATAAATGAATACGCGCGCCCCAAAGCATGCAAAGCAACGCGGCACTTCACGTATAAGCCAGCGACTACCAGACTATTCCTTTCCCCAAACCAACTAGGTGCGGAGATCCTCGTCAAACGTCGCCAACTTCGGTGTACTTCCGTGGTGCTCACCCACTTGTAACAATATTGTTACCTGAAATAATAAGCTATATAAATTTGATTATGGGAACTTGTGATGTATTTGTGAATTTATTTTTTTCACATTCCGTATAGTATTTTATCAAATTTTAAACAGAGTTACTGTTATTTGCCTCTGCTTCCATTTTGTTGGAAGTTTCAAGACAGAAATATAATATTGTTTTTCATTTGGGCTTCATAAAAGTATCTGAATTTCTGTTTAATATTTTTCTTAAATCCCAACACAAAGAAATTTCATCTTTGCAATTTTCTTGATTTGAACTAATTTCTGGATATCAGGTTATTTTTTAATCGAAATACTTCTTGTTGTTTAATCAACATTTTATCGATTTAGAAACAAAAAAAAAAAACCCGTCCTTTTATCATGTCAGAACACGATTTTGTTTTTGGGATGAGGTTTCTGGTTTCAACAAAAATCCGTAGACGAAAAATTGAAATTGTATTATCTGCACGAGCATCTCAAAAAAAACAGCTTTTAATAACGCACTGCCATTGCAATTACAAAAGCTCTGATTTTTTAAAAAAAAGGTTAGAGACTGCAGCAAATAAATCAGCATGTGATTATATGAAATGAAATGTGATATTTTGTTAAATAATAAATGCGAGACAGTTTTTTGGATCGTTTGCAATACTCAAGTGACTCATTCGATAAAGCAATTTAAAATGAATAAAAATATAATTTAACTTACACGAGCGCGTGGTGCTTGGCCGTTCAAGAAATGACTTTCTGACACATGATACATTGAAATATGAATAGAAGATTTCATTTTAATCTTTAACATTTATTCTGTTTATTTCTACTTTTTAGCTTACTTTCTTAAAATATAGAAAAAAATTTCTATATTTTAGCTTTCTATATTTAGCTATATTTTAGTTTATTTCTAAATATTTAGCTTTATAGGAAAGCTATCAAATTAAAACTAATAAATTTAACAAATAAACGAAAAAGATCTGCCTACATTTATGCAAATTTAAAGAACTTTAATTAAAAAAAATTAAGATAAACTTCATTTAAAAATTAATAATTTTTTAAGATAAATAATGAAGTTAATATAACTTTATTTATGAAATATTTTCTAAAAGAATGTGAGACACATTAATAATATATTTTTTCCTAACAAGTATCAATAAATTTCCCCTATATAAATACAGAAATTCTAAAGCATAAATGTTCTTTAACGTATAAAAAGTGTATCATGTAGTGAAAAGGGGATTTTTGACGTAAATCAAGCCAAGCGCGAGAAAAATAAAATGGACTTTTAAGAAATTCTTTTCCCTCACATAAGTCTCCAAAGGAGCAAAATTGGTAAGCAGCTTTTGAACTATTTCGAAGATTTTATTTCCCTAGTGAAAGAAAAGAGAAATTAGAATTTATTTTTTCCCATCATTCCTTTCAACCTATATTTCACGTTTCTCTTTTCAAAGGAGATGAATTCTGCCGTCTTTATGTTGGATTTCGGCATGCAATGGCAGCATTATAATGGATTTGGCATGTACTGTATCTGCTTATCTGTGACAGTAACTTACCGTTCTGACAAACTCTTTAAAGATGAAAGAATCTTCTGAAGTGTCGACGCATAAATGAATTATTTAAAAAAATTTCTGTCTGCAAAGAGCATTTAGCTCTTTCACTGTTTGTTGTACGAATGGAAATTTAATGTACTTTTGATAATGCAGTTCATTATCTTAGAAAATGACCATTCTTTTTAGAAGTAGTTTCTGAATTTATCTGAAATATTTATGCTTATGTATGAGCGATATCCAATAATTATATTCCATTAATCAGATAAAAAAATTAGTTTAAAAAAAGTCTTAATTTATTGCATTTATTAATAAAATGCTTAGGATATTTTTCAGTCCGATTACTACTACTTTTGAAGAATTTATATTAGTGGGAAGTTGGATTTTGTACGCCTTTATTGCAGGAAAATAAACTCCTGGAGACTTTACATAATACATTGACATTGGCGTAAAAGTAAATATATGATTACCCTTAACCAGGGAGGGCCGGGATAGCCTGGGACTTGTATTCCTTAGGTTACGAGTTCGAAGCTCACCGGCCAAAAGATTCATCGAGTGTGTGGCGACTGGCGCTCGTTAAATCTGTTCGTGGTCGCAAAAGTCCTCCATGTCGAGAATACCACTGGGGGGGGGGGGGACTGAGTCAAAGGTGATCGTTCTCTGTTGCAGGCCTAAATTACGATCTGAGATGAATGAATGAAGTTCGCTCCCTAAAAAAGGTTGTGTCGTGTGTGTAGCTATGTCGCACTCTTGGCCCTAGATGGCGCCACTTGTAAAACAAAGAGACGTATATCTCCGGCTTAAAATCTACTGATGTATCAGCGGGGCTTGTCCATGGCAAGTGTTATAAGTAACAACAGTAACCCTTAATCTTTTTAATAGTTTCGATAAAAAAAAATCCTCTTGAATCAGAGAATGTCAATTATTTCCTCCTGTGTCTCAGTATTTTCACATTTTTTTTAAATTCAAGCATCTGCCTCTTTATCCTAGAGATCTTGTTGCACTATTGGTACGATATTATATTATTTAATATCCAATATCATAAATTATTGTAAATAATTTTAATATCATAAATTATTGTAAAATATATGTGTGTTAATATAAACCATTGAAACACTCATATTTAGTCACTAAACTTCGGAAATTTGGCAGTGATCTTCAATTAGTTTGATACACCAACTATTAAATAAAGGGGGTGATAAAATGCAACTTGCTCATGATGGGATATCAACTTTTAAAAACATTTTTAAAGCTCAGTATGCAGCTAGTATGACAAAACAGCGCAATAATCGTTCTTTGGTTATACATTGATTTGTCACATTGGCTTTAAAAATTATTTATATTATTTGTCAAAGCGGACTCACTTGCATGAAATCATGAACTCAATGCTTCTGGTAGAAACATTGGAGATGAAGCTTAGAATATAGACAAATTTCAAATTATCTCTTGAAAATGTTCTTGTTTGTATTTTTTATATATTCTCTTGGATTTAGGGATTTCACCTACCCTCATTAATGTATCAAATAATAGTTATATACTTGTTCCCGAATAAAATGCCTGTTTTAACTAACAGAAGCTATCTCAACAACACTTTCTCGCATACAGTTTAATAAAGTATAAATGACTAGTTTATACACAGGACAAAATACCGAATGATGATGCTGTATCAGGTTACTAGACTTGGTACATTTGATCATGATCTATCGTGTTACTAGACTTGGTACATTTGATCATGATGTATCCGATCACCAGATTTGGTACATTTGATCATGTTGTATCAGATCACTACACTTGGTAAATTTGATCATGCTTTATCGTGTTACTAGACTTGGTACATTTAATCATGTTGTATCAGATCAATAGAATTCGTACATTTGATCATGTTGTATCAGATCACTAGAATTGGTACGTTTGATCATGCTTTGTCGTGTTAGTAGACTTGGTACATTTGATCAGGCTTTAGCGGATCATTATATTTTGTACATTTGATCATGCTGTATCCAATCACCAGACTTGGTACATTTGATCATGCTGTATCTGATCACCAGACTTGGTACATTTGATCATGCTGTATCGGATCAATAGACTTGGTACATTTGATCATGCTGTATCTGATCACCAGACTTGGTACATTTGATCATGCTGTATCCGAACACGAGACTTGGTACATTTGATCATGCTGTATCGGATCAATAGACTTGGTACATTTGATCATGCTGTATCAGATCACCAGACTTGGTATATTTGATTATGCTGTATCGTGTTACTAGGCTTGGCACATTTTTTTAAACGTTAACAAGTGAAAGCTGTAAATTTTATGCGAGCTAAAAGAAGAGCGAGAGAAAAGTTATATTTGAAATGAAAAGGTATAAAAAATAAAGATGAATATTATATATATATTACTAAACTCAAATTATTGATGATGAAATAATATTTAAATTTAAGGAACGTTGTCTGAAGAATTTCAATTTTCTGTTCGTAACTATACTGTGATGACAATGTAAACATGGGGAATAACTGATTTAGTTTTCAACCTCTGAACTGCCGTTCACTTACATTTGTTTTTTGTGAGAAAATTTGAGACAAGGGTTAAATGCCAAGGAATTTTATGAACATTTAAGAGCCTTGAAAAAATATGGTAGGAGAACGGTAAATTGCTTTATAAATGAGCAAACCTTCCCACCAGAATGAACAGTTATTGAATTTCAATCTGATCTTTTGAAATAGATCGGATGTGGTCCAAATACAGTTATAAATGAAATCTCGTTCCTGGATCATTGCCTAGATTTTGGTGCTTTCTTGGGCAAAGCGCCAAAAGTATGGAAATAGCTGTTCCTTCTACAAATACTCTCGACCGAAATCCTATAGTCATATCCATTATTTTTCATATTTTTTGACAATTTTGAGACATTTGATAGCCGAGGGATTCATTTAATTTTCTGGGCATTCAAAATTGTTAAAAATTAAGTTTACTTCCAGTTTTTTTTATAAAATAAGAATTAAATTAAAGAAACACTATGCTAGTAATAGTTACTGATTTATCAAAGAATTTTGAGTTTAACTTTTATCTTTTTTAGATATTACTAATTATACTTTTTGTACACTCACCAATTTTCTCGAATTTTTTCGTTTCACTTTCTTAAGTTGATTTTCTTATAGTTTTTATTCGTATTCTATATTTATTTGAATTTTCTTCGCTGTGATATATAGAGAACAATTATTATTTCGCCTTTTTTTATTTCAAATCCTTCAGAAAACGGCAAAAATAGTTGGTCTTTACACAGAATTTACCTATTAATGCATCAACTAGGTCCTTTTACTAGTTATTACGTTTATTACTTTTAGTGCAAATTACATTTTATTTTCCCCTTCTGCTAATTATTCATATATTCA
>JAOUZG010025633.1:443166-476860 GCA_026289955.1 Argiope argentata
GCAAATTACATTTTATTTTCCCCTTCTGCTAATTATTCATATATTCATAAATAGTTTCATTGCATTTATTATATTTTTCGATTTTTTAAATTCATTTTCTTAAATGGGTTTCATAATAGTTTTGGTTTTATAACAGTTTTAATGAAATTCTATTTTCATTTAGAATTTCTTCGCTTCGATGTTCTAGAAAATAGGATTTTTTCCCCATTTTGTCAGAAAAAACTCCCCATAAGTAGCTGGCCTTTATTTAGAATTTTTCTATCGTTGTAGCAATCTGAATACCCCTCTAATATTTTTTATTAATTTTTTTTATGAATTTACATTTAAAAATATTAAGCATAGCTTAGTTAAAATATATCTCAGATATTCTTTCCTCATGTTCGAGAACTTTTAGTGAGGGAAAATATATCTGAGTAGAGCAGCAAATTTGATCGGAAATAAGTATCACAGACATTTCTTGGGGAAACTCGATGAAGTAAGATGAAGAATCTAGGTAAGTAATGGGATCCACATAAAATCTGTCACAAGTGTATTAGGGATATACGATAACTGCCTCAAGGTAAAGATGTTCCTTCCATTCGCTGTTTCTGTTACTTGAAGAGAAATTCTATGTCAGGATTGGATTTTTCTTCAAGTCGATAAAACGCTACAGCAACAATAAAGAATATTCCTCCGAATCTGCTCAGATTTCATTATCGCAATGAAATAATATTTATAATAAACTGTACTTCATTCGGTTGTATTAAGTTGTTGCTATAAATTAATTAAAGAAAAGAATATTTCAACTTCATTTCAAGCGAAAAATTAGGATAAAATAGAAATTTGTTTAATTGAGATATGTAGAGAATGCAGTTACAGATTACAAAATTCTAATTTTCTTTATATTCTGTGTTATTTTAATTCGAAAGTACTCAAAATGAATCGGAAAAATCTATTCATTAACAGTGTTTAATTTTAATGCATCAAACATTACGAAAATAAACAGAATCGTTTGAAGTAATCTGTATAAAACATATTAAGCATAACTTCATTAGTGTGGAGCAAAACAAACTAAATTCATTACTTATTTGGAGGCGGGGAAATGGAGATATTTCTTGAGATAGTTAAATTTTAATTAATTAATAAAAAGATAATGAATTATTATTTAAAAAACTATATTAACATCGAATGTTATCCACTACAAGTGTAAAAAAATTCTTCAGTAGATAAATAAAACTTCAATAGATAAATAAAATGTATTTTTTTAATGAGTGAAAATTTGAACAAAATATATAAATATATTGGGAGAGTGTTAGCTAATAGTAGGATTTCAATAAACTTAAATACTTGCAAATAGTAGACAATTAAAGTAATATATTTCAAAATTATTTTAATGATATATAATTAATCTATTTAATTTTTGAATGAATCTCCATTAATTAATTTTCATCAATGTAAAAATTATTTTTGAACGTAGGTGGTATTGGAGGGGGGATCTCAAATATTTGGATGAAACGTCATTTGAAAAAAAAATTGCTGAATTTATTCTAATTATATGCATTTGGGTTTTCCAAATGAAAAGTGGAAAAACTAAATGTAAAGAACATCGTTATTAGAAATTAAAAGAAATTGCCAGAACTTTGTAAAACAAGCCCTATCATTCAGTGAGCAAGTCTGTGGCTTTGTAGAATTGTATTGGATGATTCATGAATAAATCCTGCTGTTCTTTCCACTGTTTCTTTCACTTTGTCTTCAGAAGGGAAACTTGTCCCCTGTATTGCTCTATTAAGTGGCATAAAGGAGTGGAAGTCACATGGTGACAAATCTGAACTGTACGGTGGATGCTTCCCCATTTTCCATCGGAATTTTTCAAAGGTTTCATGGAGGAAGGGCGGATGGGCATTGTTATGATGAATAATCAGTTATTTCATGGAAAATTCTGGAATTTTGCTTTTGATTGGTTTCAGTAGTTTCTTCAAAGTACTGTAATATTGTGTTGAATTGATATCGTAGCCCGGGGATAGAAAAACAATCAAGACTGATCCATAGCAATTGAAGATTCAGAAACCGCACAATCGCACATTCATCTGATCCTGGTGCATCCATTAACTGGTTTATTTTCCTTACTATCTAATAAGATGACACCTTCTATTTCGGGACTATTTTCTTATTTTGATTCTAATGGAAATCTATGGAATACTTGACTTATATACGTATTCGAAATCATTTTATTATTGAATTATAATTGTTATGAAGGGTTTATATTTTGTTTATAACTATCAAAATCTGATAAATTGATGCACTTACGGTGTACGGGCAAGCCGGTTAAGGGGTTAATAATAGTATGACTTCACTTTCTATAAATTTTCTCTACCATGAACAGCTTCCAATGTTGAACGCCATAAGTAGTGCACACTTCCTACTACCTTTTATATTCCTGTTCGGTGATGCTGCAAATTCTGATACAATTGCCCTTAAAGATTAGTGTGCCGCCGTAGTTTGTCGCCAATATGGCAACCCAAAGGAACGCTGATAGCAAACCTCATTCTGCTTTGTTTACTACTTTTAACAATGGTTGAGTTGAACTTGAACTACAATTATTTTATGAAAAATGTTAAATTAAAAATGATAATAAATATCGATTAACGATTTTAATTATGTTCTTTATTATAACTAAATGTTTTTTTACAATTATTAAGACACTGCAATATTATTTTTTATGTGAACACGAATTAACGAGGTTTAATCTTTTGCAATTTTTAACTGTCAATATGCGCTTTAAAAAATCGTCAGAATTCGTATTTTACGAAATCGTCTGCATTCTTATTTTTAAAGTCAGATGCAATGGAACTTCGCAGTTCTGATAATTCTTTTTTCTCTCTAACGGTTGTTTTCCTTGATAATTTGTTATTTCGGTAATTGTGCAATAATAATAGAATGGAAGACAGTATTTCAAATCGAATGGATGAAGAGTGAGTGGAATATATATTTTTTGCAAGCTGATGAATTTAGGAAATAATGCTTGTTTGAAATTTTGTATGGAAAATGATTTAATTTACTTCTTCCTCTGTTCTTTCTCTTCTTTGGTTATGGTTTAACAATGATTGAGTTGAACATGAACTACGACTTTTTTAAGAAAAATGTTAAACTAAAAATATTTAAAAATATCAATTAACGATTTTAATTTTGTTTTTTATTATAATTTACAATTATTAAGACACTGCAATTTTATTTTTAATGTGAACACGAACAAAAAAATCTTTATTCTTTCGCAATTTTTAATTGTTAATATGCGCTTTAAAAAATCGTCAGAATTTGTATTTTACGAAATCGTCTGCATTCTTAGTTTTAAAGTCAGATGCAGTGGAACTTCGCAGTTCTGGCAATTCTTTTTTGCTCTAATGGTTGGTTTCCTTCATAATTCTTTATGTCGGTAATTGTGAAATAATGGATATCGGAAATGTCGGAATGGAAGACAATATTTGGAATCTGCAGAATAATTGAAGGGTGAGTAGAATAATATTTTTTTTATAGTTGATGAAGTTAGTTAAGGGTGCTTATATGAAATTTTGTTTAGAGAATGGTTTGATTGCTTCTCCCCTCGTTTTATTTCTTTTCTTTTTATTATGTACTGTTCCTGTTATCCACGCAATTCTTACGTTCAATGTCTAGTGAAGATACTAGGTTCCCACTCCCGCTGCAAGCAAAGCCGTAGAATGTGTTTTTAGTTTAAAATTTTTTGCCTGGTGCCTTTTACAGATGCCGACGGCATCGCATGCTCTAACCTTTACTTCACCCCTCAGGTGCATCCAGTCTGAAAAATAAATACTTATCAGTAAAAAAATTATAACTATATTTTGGAAAGTGGTAACAGTAACTATTCCACAGAAGTGTTTGTTTACTTTGTCCGCTATCTTTATTGGCGACTTGGCATTCTTGGCGCAACAAGAGGCAAACTAAATTTCACTTTCACCGCAATCTCAAGTATGCACTTTTTGTTAGGTCAACCCACATAAATCATCCATATTAATAATTAGAATTAAAAGTACTTTATTAAATTGAGCTAATTTCTTTTAAGTAATCTTTTAAAAGAAATTAATAATATCTTTGTTCGGAACATTGACGTAATATGGTTATGTCAATATCTATAATGAACAAATAAAATCCTTAGGAAATTAATATGCGAAAAAAAATTAACTACACGAAATTATTGGGAAACTTGTTTTAGAACGAAAACATACTTTTATTGAAAATATACTTTTATTTCATTTTTTTTCTCACAGTTATCGAAGCCTCGTATTATTCCAGTAATAGTTACATTATTAAGTTTTATGGTGGTTTTTATAAATAATTATGATGAAAATAATATAACAAACGAAATCAATTACTGAAAATTATACTGTGGTTTTACTTAATTATGAAAAAAAAGAAGATAAGAAATAATCCTTTCGTTTAATTCTAAGAATTATAAGTGGGAAAACAAATAGAATTTCCAATCGAAATGTCTAGACATTTATTTCAATTTTATTCAAAAAGACATTTAAAAAAAAGTTCAAAGAAGACAAGAAGACATTATTTCACCTTAATTTTACAGGATAAAGAATTAAAATGATGTAATTTGGACTTCTAAATACTGAAAATGTGCAAATGGAGACATCTCAGAAAGCAGAATTTCTGATTCATTTCCTTTTGTATACACTCGACAACATACAATACGTTAAAGCATCAATAATTCAGTATTTTTTATTTATTTATTTCCAAAAAAATCGAATCGTACCTCAAAAGAAACGATGGAACTTCATGGATCGAATCTATAAACTAGGTAAACACCTAAAGGCATGAATTCATTTACATGCATTTCATGCAAAACTCGAAAATCAAGTTTTCGTGTCAACACAAAAGAGAATCGATAATTTCCAGATGTTGTTTCTCCTGGGAAAAAAATCATATGCTAATTTGTCACAAACGGCGTTTCGTAAATAGAAGCATTCTCTGCTCGAAGAGTGTGAAATTATTTGAAGTTAATGAGAAATCTAATGTTTGATTCAAAAGTTTAAAAACATGCATTTGTTTGTGCCAATGAAATCATTTCGAATTCGAACATATTCTGGCATCTAGAAATTAAAGTTGTAGATTACGAAATATTAAACGGGTTGTTCAATGTTACCCAAGGCTAGAAAACTTCGAATATTATGAAATTATTGTTAAACAGACAGGTCAGTGAATAAATTTGGCAGTCGAATTATTCAAATACTTCCTGATGTATTTGTTTGATTTTAATAAACAATGAAATAAAACTAAAGGAAGTTTCCACTTTATTCAAATAATACAGTTTTTGGTGGTTCTTTGGCATTGATTTTGGCGAACAAGATATTGAGTGATTAAAATTCAAATGAATTCCAAAAGGAATAAACAATACAGAAATTTTTTAAGCATTCAAAAATGCCTATTCTCAATGATTGTCATTTTTAAACAATGTACAATTAATGGATAAAATTTTTTAAAGTAAGATATTATTGAATATTTGATTTAAAAAATACTATGTTAGTTCAAACATTGTACTCTTACTATTACAATATAATTCAACACTGATCTATATTATTATTAAATTGGCCGGTGTTCTAGCATGGAGGTAGCGCGTCTTCTTCGTGATCTTGGCGTTCTAGGTTCGAATCCAGGTTCGGGCATGGTTGTTCTTCTGTGAGGTGTGACAACGAACCCCCTGTAAAAAATGTTTAGCTAAGTTGTTCTCTTAGCCCTAGTTGGCGCTACTTCAGAAACAAGAGACGCTCATTCGGCTTAAGCTTGTCCATGAAAAATGCCCTTATTATTATAGCCTGGTTGGATCGTTAGACTCGTACCCCTTAGGTTATGAATTCGAAACTCGCCGACCAAAAGATTCCCCGAGTGTGTGGCGGCTGGTGCTTGTTACATCTGTTCGTGGTTGCAAAGTCCTCCATGCCGAGAGTAATACCACTGGGGGTTTGGGGTCAGAGATGATCGTTCTCTGTTTAGGGCTAAATAACGATCTCAGATGAGGGAATGAATATATGCATGAATGAAGTCCACCCCCTAAAAAGGGTTGTGGCGTGTGTGTAGCTAAGTCGTACTCTTGGCCCTAGATGGCACTATTTGTAAAACAAGAGACGCATATCTCCGGCTTAAAATCTGCTGATGTATCAGCGGAGCTTGTCCATGGTAAGTGCCATAAATAACAACAACAACAATTATTAAATTATAAGAAAAACAAGGCAACAAGCTAATAATTTCCCTTAAAAATATTGGTCTTTTAAATATTTAAAAGATAAAATGTTGGTTTAATTAATATTTAAATGTTAAATGTAAAAAAAAAGCTTTTTTTTACGAAATTAAAGTATATTTCAAAACCAATATGTGTATTAATCTTAATATCTTGACTCTTTGGCTAGAGGATTCAAAGTTTAAAATAACTCTGAAAATCTATCTTGTAAGTTGGTCTGTATGCTTCAGATGTTATTTCGTGAATCTATGCCATAGATCTACGGAGGGTAAACTGTGGCATTGAGCTCGGCATTTGGCAGTAATTCAAAAACACGTTACCGTTTCCTAATATGTGCTTTACTTTGATTCAAATGACTTTATAATGTAAATGTAATTCCATTAATCTTCTTAATTTTGTGTTCGCAACAATGTTCTTTCCAAAAATATCAAGAGTCTTCTGAAATTAGTAATAATCTACTACTCCTTTACAATGCTATGAAAATATATATATATTGATTCTAACTATTCAATATATTTGAAAGTAAATCTTGTTTTTTATTTTCAAAAAGATTACAGTCTGATTAAATTATATAAAAAAGCTTTCTAATATAATTTTATAGAAAACCATTCGAATGACTTTTAATGGTTTAGTAATCGTATTTATGCATTTTATATAAAACATTTCAATCCATAAATCGATAAATAAGTTAATTGGCTGTAGAAGAATATAATTATCAGATTTAGTAATATAAAAACGTAGGAAAAGTGTTTATTTTATTTATTAGGATTAAAATAATTTTTATTTATAAAATTACTTATATTGAAGCAACAATCTCATTAAAAACTAAACTTCCAATTTCCCAAAAACTTTTGCCTTAAAGAAATTTTAATAAGAGATGGTTTATCTATTTCTTAACCTATATCCTACTATTTTTCACTTCTAAAGGTGATGGTTTATCTATTTCCTAACCTATATCCTACTATTTTTCACTTCTAAAGGTGATGGTTTATCTATTTTCTAACCTATATCCTACTATTTTTCACATCTAAAGGTATGCTTTCTAGTTTATTCTTTTTAGTTTTTAACTCAATAGATGGCGCCGACAACTTCCAATGTATTTCTTATGATGTCGTGGCACTTAGACCAAGCTTTGTTATTGTATTCAACTTTCAACGCGTGGAATTTGAATTTAGTTTATTATGGTTTGACTTATAGGTTTATTTTCTTTATAAAAGTTCTTGGATTATTTACTTTCCACAGGTATGTTGTTTGGTTTTACGCTTTAACAGTTTCATTGTAGTTTTGTTTGATTCAATGCTGCTTTTTGTATGTTCCTTGACTTTAAGCTTTAATGTAATTTTGTTTGATTCGGTGTCGGTGTTATCTTTTTTAGATTTGCTTTTTGTGATAACCTTTTATTATTGTTAAGCAGTTTTTGTCTTTCATTTTTTTAATATTAATTCTTACCTTTAAAAAGTTTAGTTTCTTGGGGTATTTGGGTCATCAAGGGCCAACACTTAGACGTGAGCCAGACCCCTCACAGAAAATGGTATGACCCTGGATAAAATCTTCATCAATTAATCAAATGGGTTCATTCTTTCTTTCTTTTTTGTTCCTTTTTTGGAAGTCAGTTAGTTTTAATCTGGTTTAGTTGTTTTGTTTTAATGTAGCAATGCTAACTCTCTCTAAATGCATTACATCTTTTACTGGTTTTGATCAGTAAATATTTTTTTTCAATTTATTTTCATAAAGATTATTTTTTGTGTCAATAGTTTTTTTTCTATTGCATAAATTTATTTTCAATTTAAAAGATTATTAAAAAAGATTGAAAACAAATTTTTATTTAAATTGTCGTTGAAATGAATTAACCACTATGACCAGGTGGTGAGATCTCGGCTATGGATACGGATGATTCCAGGTTCGAATACGGATTCCACAGATGAACCATCTCGTAAGCTGGTCTGGCTCACTTTAAACACTTAACAGGTTTGTCCGTATGCCGTACGTGTATTGATTTACTAGCTGCATCGATTTTGATAGCTGTAAGCTAAAAATAAACCATTCATAAAGATTATAATTCATATGAAAATTAATTCGAATACATACATAAGTCATGTATTCAACGGCTTTCTATTTCAAACAAAATAAGAAAATATTTCTAAAATAGAAGGTATCTTATTAGATAGTAAAGAAAATAAACCTGTTAATGGGTTAAATTTGCCATATCAAAATATGCTCCTTCTAGTGTGGTGTGGAAGTTTTGAAAATGGCTACCAGATGATTTTCGACCTCTTAATCTGACGATGGTCCAAAATTACGCTGTTCTTCAAAAAATAAACTTATAGGTACACTAATATAGCTAAACAGATCTTGCCGAAATAAAGCGTGACCATTTATAATCTACATCTTATCCTATATATAGTATCTTATTAATATTTAAAGATTTGAAATCAGGGAAAAAAAGTGAATGGAAAGTAAAATACTCTATTTATTCGCTTATATCAAATTATGTTCATACAAAGGAATAAGGCAAAAATAACAAGCGAGTTGTGAATCTAGTCCTTTAAACTAATATTTCGTGTGGGTATGATTAGTTTAGAAAATATTTCGGTGAAAGTGATGATTAGTGTGCCCCATGAGTTTGTCGCCAATATGGCAAACAAACGGAACACTCTTCTAGAAACCCTAATGCTGTTTTGCTTACTACTTTTAATAATGGTTGAGTTGAACACAAACTACGACTATTTTAAGAAAAAAATGTTAAATTAAAAGTAATAAAAAATATCGATGTAAGATTTTAATTTTGTTCTTAATTATAATTAGAAGCTTTTTCACAACTATTAAAAACATTGCAAATTTATTTTTAATGCGAACACGAATGAACGAACTTTATTATTTTGCAATATTTAGCTGTCAATATGCAAAAAACAATAACTTAGCGCAAAAGAATCCTAATTATATTGCGAAAAATGGTAATCATAACTATTCCAGAAAAGTGTTTGTTACTTTGTCCACCATCTTTATTGGCGACTTGGCATCTTTGGCGCAGCAAGAGGCATACTAAACATCACTTTTACCAATATTTTTGTTCATATTCGGTCATATTCGGCTCATATTCGGTTGTTCAACAACCAATTGTTGTTTCATATTTTAGCGTTTTTACAGAATTGATTTATACTTATTATGTAGTGGCATTCTTTGAAGAGAATATTATCAAAATGTAATAGATCACAGCAAATTTGTAATACGCAACAAACTTTCGTAATCCTTTTCATTAATTTAAGTTTATTTAATGCCAAATTCGTGGTAAAATCGATTATAATGAATATGCTGGTAAGTTTAAGGATTGGTAAAAACTGAGTCTTTAGTTTTAACCCTTTGCTGTCCGATGTTGAGTGTGACTCGACATTCAAGACCATGCATCATTTTGACGTTTTATTATTTATTTTTCAAATTTAAATGTTAAAAACGCCTACATAATAATTAAGAGATGTAGATTAATTTTTCAAAGAAAATTCGACTTAAAAGAATTATGTATATTATTTTTCATAGCAATAAACAAATCTTTGTATTAGGTGAATAATTTCGCATCTAATTATTTTTCGGTCTGCAAAGGGTTAAAGCGATCCTTTAATCTTTTTAAAGGAATTCTTTTTAAGAAAACAACTTCTTGCTCTTTTTCGCTGAAAAATATTGCATCTAAGTTTTTAAAAAACCATTGACAGCAATAAATGGAATTTTTCCAAAACTTTTTTAGTTAATAAGTTTTTGTGCAGATTTAATTTATTTCTACACAGAAAAGTCCCTTTAATAAGAGGCACCCACCTTTTGCTACGTAAAAATTTATTACTTATTCACGGATCAACCAACTCTTGGATAAGTTCCCCTTTCATTACTTGTTTATCTAAAAAATCCTTAAAAGGCCATAAAAATCCGAAATGTTGTTTAAAGAAATTTAAGATTTTATCGCACGCGCAAGAAATCACGCAGATAGATCTGCATCAAAGCAAAATTAAATTGAACTGTCTCCTACGGCGTAAAATCCAATTAAATTTCTTCTCAAAACCCCCCTTAGCAGATGGACGTTCCCCCCCTCACTGAATTCATTATCTCGATGTACACAAATCGATAGATCTGGAACCGGTCCTATCCGACAACTGGAATTAAAGTTCCGTAAGTTTCTCAGCTTTGTTGAAAATTGGATTTGTTTTTACTTGATAAACTTTAGTTGGAAATGAACTTTCTAAAGTGTTGCTGTTTTCGGTGTGCTCGGTTTTTAAGAGGTTTGGTGGAACTTCATCAAATATGCATTTCGGTGTGTTTAACATTTATGAGATGGTTTTAGAATTTGTTTGGAAAGAATTTGAATGAATGTAGATGTTGGTTAAATGATGCATTGTTTAAATTACTATCAACGTTCTTTTTTAGAAATTTTATTACAAATTTTTAAATAAGAGTTAAATCATAGACAATTAGTGATTATTCTACACTAGATAATTTAAGATGTAATAACTTTTAAAACCTTTTCTTCAAACAATAATAATAATAAAACATTCCCTTTTTAGATTGAAAACGGAAAATAATATTTAGAAATGTTCTATTTTCATTATTAATAAAAAAAATAAAGCATAAGAATAAAAATATTTATTAGGAGTAAAACAAACATGTACCTTTCTCCTCATCTTCCGAATCTATTTTATGCGGTCACCCAAAATATATCGATGAATTTGTAATATTGCTTCCCTATGCGGTTAATCTCATAATGACTTGAGCATTTAATTTGTAATAAATACAAAATGGAAGCTAGGTCAATGAATCCCTACCGTGAAAATTGTGCATCAAATTCAACCATAAAACATATTTTAGAAAAACTACAGGAATTTTCGCGATCTAGTGATTAAGAAAGAAGATACAATATCCTTCTAGAAGTTTTTGCTTTCTTGCGGAGAATATAAAAATGCCGAGGGCTAAAATCAAGTGTTACTTTGAAGTATTGTTTTCTGAAAGAGTTCTCTCTGAGCGTTTCGTGCGATAACAGTTGTTTAAACCTTTTTAGTCCGAAAAATATTTAGATGCAAAATTATTCACCTAATACAAAGATTTGTTTATTATAATGAAAAATAAATATATATAATGCTTTTAATTCGAATTTCTTTTAAAAATTGGTGTTCAACTCTTAAGCATTATATGGGCAAGCATTATTTTAACAATTAAATTTGAAAAATAAATAAAACGTCAAAATGATGCACAGTTTTGAATGTCGAGTCATGCTCGTCATCGGACCGAACTGGGATAATATAGACTCCCATGCTGTTATTTATTATTATTTCAGAACATGTTATTTTGGGAATGAGGTTTGAGGTCAACAAAAATCTGTACGCGAAAAATTGAAATTTTACTATCTGCACAAGCATCTCAAAAAATCAGCTTTTAATAACGCATTGCCAATCCCATTTACAAAAGTTCTGATTGAAAAAAAAAATTAATGACTACAACCAATAAAAAATAGAAAAATGACATTTTGGGCACGTGATTATCTGAAATGAAATAAAAAGGAAATGTGATATTTTTTTAAACGATAAATGCGAGACAAAATTTTTTGGATCGTTTGCAATACTAAAGTGACTCATTCAACGAAACAATTGAAATGAATAAAAATATAATTTAACTTGGACGAGCACGAGGTGCTTGGCCGTTCAAGAAATGATGTTCTGACATGATACATTGAAATATGCATAGCAGATTTCATTTTAATCTTTTGTTTCGCAGGTTATTTTTTTCACATTTAATCTATATTTTTCTGTTTTATGTGAAATAAAGTATCGTTATCTGTTATTGAGCTTCATCAAATTTTTACTGCAAAACGCATCCGTACTGCGTTCCCTACAATAACAACACTTTTGTTGCTTCAAAATGACAAGATAATTCAAAATTCAATTTTGAAAGAACTTAAATTTTATAAATACATGAACATAAACTTCTATTCTTAATATAATTTTATTAAATTATTTTAATTAGATAAAAATTTAATATATTATACAAAAAATAAATCTTTTATTCTTTATATTATCGTATTTATATAAAACTGAAATATTTCGAAATTTACATTTGCTGTTTTATTATTTATAATTTAACATTTTTAAAATTATTAAATTTCAATAAGCTGAGTATTGATAAGATCTGTTATTATACTAATTTTACACATTAAATAACACTTTGTCATAACAATTTTTGATTGAAAATATTAAGATTTGTAAAAATCTTAAAAAATAATTTTTAACTGCTATGAAGAAAATAATAAAAGAACGAAAATATAAATTTAGAAAATATATCATTTCTCCAAAGGTCCTTTTACTTATAAATGATATAAGAATATTGCTTTATCCATAAATATATTCCTCTTTTTTCAAACGTAATCTCTTCAAAGCCTTTTGCATAATAATAACCCCTCATAAGCAACGACATATCTCGAATCTTCTATATTCAAAGCAATAGCTTCGTTAACACACGATTATCTCCTTTTTCCCAGAAGAAAGAGGGCTCTTCATTAAATTTCTTTAATAAGGAGAGACATGAACAAGGGTTCAAGAACACTTCATCGCTGCTGCGCTACTTACCTCCTGGAAAGCATAATTAATTAGGCGATACACTCTTGTTAATTAACGGAGAAAGTATTCAGGAGTATCTGATACAGCGATATCTTCGGTTGCTCATTGTCAGAGGATTTCTTTATCATTTTCATTGCAGCAATTCAATTTATGCTATGCAGCAGATTGTGTTTTTTGTTATAATTTAGGGAAATCGATAGTCTTAATCCCTGATATGAAATAACCTTTACGAGACTGTCATATATATATATATATATATATATATATATATATAGAATAGAATAATTTTAAACCTTAATTTTAAATCAATTGAAGAATTTTAAGAGAAGAGAAATTTCGATTATTATGGCACCTAATCTGTCACAAATTATGACAATGAAAATATTACAATGTTAATACCTTTTTTTAAAATTATTAAAAAATATATATTATTAAATTATAAAATTTAACATACATTTAATGAGGGAAAATGCTGCTACTGCTAAAGATATAGTGTAAGATACACCAAAGCAAAGAAAGTAAATTGAAACAGAAATCAAAATTAAAATGAAGGTACAAAAAAAACCTTTCTCTGTATTTTAGTTAATTCGTTGCTTCTCTTAGACTTTGGATTGTGGAATTTTTCCGGTCATTGTCATATTTTCTTTTTTGGACTTTAGACAAATCAGTTGACAGAAAAAAAAATCACTAATTTTGGAATCCCTGCCTGGTGACGAGTCTTGAGAAAGTCTTCAGACCTTATTTCCTTTACTTTACTTTCATTTCGATTTGTTCACATTCAGCTTTACTTTGATTTCTGTTTCAATTAACTTTGGTTGCTTCGGTATATATATATATATATATATATATATATATATATATATATATATATATATATTTCTATGTGAGGACCAGGGTTGCCTAGTAGTAAGGATTCGTTTTCGGAGCAAGGGATTTTCATGGTTCGTGACTCGATTTCATACCTCGAAAGAACCGCCGTATAAGTGTCTTTGATGCATGCTAAATCCGTCTAGACCTTCCAGTTGACGTGTTGTAGAAGTTTTGTGGGTGAGAATGGTAGCAACTCAGATGCCGTCCACGTCATCTGACACCATAAAAAAGTACATGGTCCGTCCCTAAATAAAGTTTTGCTATGAAATGGATGTTTGTACGACTAATCTTAACGTTACGTAAATAGAAAATAATGCAATCGTCGAAAAATCAGAACTCGATATTTTGAAGGTAAACTTTATGAATGGATTTTACATCAAGTTTGTTGTTTCTATCCAATTTTGAATGAAATCTGTTCAAAACAAGATATGCTTAATCATACGAGTATAAATGTATATTGTATTAAAATGAAGATTCTTGTCAAATTTGGAACCAAATTTGTCAAAATATTGATTACCTTTTTGGTCTTTACTTTAGCATGCTTGTAAATGTAATAAAAGATAAACGCAAAAATTTAAGTTCATGGAATTCGGTATGCAATCTTGTGATTACAATTGCTATTTCTTTGCCCGATTTTGAATTCAATTGTACAGAAAAAATGAGTTCATTGTAAATTTTATACAATAAATTTAGTAAAAATATTAGTTTCACTACAGGTTTATACTACTTGACTGCTAAATGTAATTGAAATGCAGAATAATTGTCGGTTTTCTTATCTAAAGTGTTTCATAATTTTATGTTGGTGTGGGGGAAGGAGATAAGACTTCTATCGGAGAGTACGTGAGGATGTAAGGACTTTTCCGCTTGAATTTTTTCAGAAATTTTTGAATCCCGCTTTTTACAGGTTTTATGTAATATTAACTATTTCCTGTTTATGAAGTTAATAAATCTAATTTTGACTGGAATTCAGTAGTGAAATGTCCACTCATTTCTTCGTAAAATAAAGTTATGAAATTTTATAAATTTGTGTATGTTCTAATATTTCCGGAATTTATTTTGTGACTGACTAATTTTAATTCCATTTTCATTCCACAATAATTTTTAAAAAAATTGTTGATCCTCTTTTTTTTCTAGAATCTTATGAAAAAATAAATTATTTATGTTAGAAATTCTATCTACAATGTATTCTCAAACTTTCTTTAGGGAAAGAAACAAAGAAAAAAAACTATTCTCAAATGATATTGCTTCATACCATCATAAATGTATATATTACAATGAGATAAATATTTTTAGCATTTAAATAAAATATATCTGAGCACCATTTTTTTAAAAAAATAATTTGCAAAGGAAAAAATCAGAAAAACATAGAAAATTTCATGATTTTATTAGTTTCATTCTATAAATTTTATATAAAGATTTCTAAAGTTTTTTATATAAATTTCTTTAAGAAAGAGTAAAGGAAATCTTTTTCTTTAAATTCAAAATAGCCCAAATATGATAAATGACAGACAATTTTAAGTTCTTTTATATTCAAAATATTTTTTAAAAAATTTTAGTTTTTATTGTTGCAACTTTATTTCTTGAAAGCATCGATGATTATTATTAATAAAATTGTTTTATTGAAAATTATGAGTAATTTTAATTCTAAATCTTTCAAAAAATTAATTAAATATTCAACCTAATGTCACGTCTAAATATTAAAAAGGACAGGCAATTTTAGTAATTCTTTTTGTAATACAAAATGTCCTGCAAGGAATTTACAATACAATATTTATATTTTAATTTCCTTCTTTCTGTTTTCGAATATATATTTTTTTTCTCTGTTCTTCATTCTGAAACGTAAAAGCCATCATTCGCGAGTCATTCCTCCGCAAATTCAAATACAATCTCCCAAGAATGCTTAATGTCATTTTCCGTGAATACATAAGAATTATCTTGCTGCTCGCAGCGTTATGAGTTGCAAAATTAAATACAAATAGCAAAACTCCGAGTCTTATTATTATTGCCTTAAAGAGTTTTGGGGAAAGGGCTAAGGTCAAGAAAGAACGAAATTATGTCATTTTAAGGTAAAATTAGCGCATTTTGATGCAGCAGTAATTACGTGTGGCCCTGAATCTCCTTTTTTTTGCAATGAAATAACTTCTTAATGCAATTCTTCTAATTTCTTTTCTCTGCAATTTTTATGTGCATTCCACTTTAAGACTTTATGTTTCTAACGGTTAATATTCTTTTCAGGCGTTCTTTTACACTCTAGTTAGACTGTCATAAATGCTTTATAATCTATAATTTAATCTTAATCTTTATAATTTAACAATAAATCGTCTTTTACTTCAGATACATCAAAAATATGACATTTACTTATAATGATGATTGTCTGTTAATGCTGACAGGGCAGACTTTGGATCTTCGAAATTTGGTGCAGGTATATATTTTGAAAAAAAAATCGAATGAGTTAATTGGAGAAAAATTCTTTTACTGAACTTTAATTAAATAAAAAATCTAATGAAATTTCGAGATTTTTTTTAATAAAATTTCTGAAAATTACAATTGCAAAAAATGAAATGAATTTATATGACGGAAATTTAATTGCTGCGTGAATTTTTCCATAAGTTAGCAATGGTTTTTTTTAATTAAAGAATTTTTATATTTAACATATTAATAGGTTTCAAATAATTGATTAAATTTCTGACTTGAAATTCAAACCAGTTACAATATTTCACTAGGCATTTCATAGCATAATTTTATTGCAATATTGACAGTCAAGAATGATCAATCTTTTTAAATATTTTTGCGATTAATAAGAATTAAAAATTCGGTACAATATCCTGAAGTAAAGAGGAAAGATAAAAAATCTTGCATGTAATTGTACAATTACTTTATTGCATATGTACGTACCATTAAGAACATGATTCATATGTGCAATGAATGTATGCAAAACTATTAAAATAACACGATTTTAATATATGTCCCAATTTTATATTTAGTTTATTCTATTATTCCACGGAAAATACGAAACACAGTTGACGAAAACGGCGCCAATGCGCACACAAAGAACCTCGCCATCAAAGGTAAATAGTGTAAGCAGATATCAAGACTATAAATAGAAACAAGTAATAGAAAATAGAAATAATTAGACAGCTCGCTTTGTGATCAACACTCTCCCCCTCCTAAAAAAGAGACAATTCACACTTGTATAAGATTTTTGAATTTTTATAATTTCTCGAAGAGTAATAGATTTGCTCATAAGGACATTAAGGCGACCAAGGGACCCTTAAAATGAGCTTTTGCGCTTTTCCCCATAGCAATTTGAGATTTTACCGGCATTAAGAGTAACACTATGGGAGATGACGAATAAAATTTCAAATTATTATGTTTATTTATTTGAGTTAGGGATATATTATAATATTAGCGATAAATAACGTCAATGAAAAATGTTCCAGGCGCTCCAAATTTGTTCGAAAGGACTCCAATTTTTGTTATTTCTTTCTCTAACCCTTTTTAATCAAAAGTTGGGATTAATTTTTAAGTTTGAGTACGAAATTATAAAATTAACTAATGTAATAACTCAAAACTACTTAACATTTTTTTTGAAAAATCAGCATTTTTAAGTCATTATATTGATTTATTTTAACACTTTGCTGACCGGTGACGAGTTAACTCGTTTTTTCATGTCCAAACGTTGTTGACCGGTGACGAGTTAACTCGTCATTGCACTTGCATTATCTGTTTCAATTTATAACTCCGAGGGCGATATAGAACATTGCAAAAACTTGGCGTACCGTGTTTAGCCTTGTCCGCTCTATAACAGAAAAATTACTTTTTCTAGTATTTACATTTTTATTAGAATTTTAGTAAAATTCCAAAAATTTCAACCGTGACGGAACGTATCTATCGGCGAAGAACTTTTTGATGTAAAAAATATGACCAAAGTTCAATTTCATTTCATTCAGTATAAATAAAATTCATTGGAGTTTTTTAGAACATTTTACTTTCATATTCAATTACAAAAAAGTAGCCGGTGACATGACATAGTTTCTGTGCAAAATTGCCGGTCACCAAAGTATTAAAAGGCACTTTGAGATCTCTAAAATATAGAGCTGTTTTCGATAGCGAAATGCTATTGATGCTATATGATGCAGAATTGAACTACATGATGTACAACAGGTATTATATGGTGTAGAATCAACTAGCTAAATTAAATTTCTGAATTCGATTCCTCGATTCGAATAACAAAAAGATGTATACAAAAACTAACGTTGTTAGGACGATTACTTACTAACGGGCTACAATACAAATTCTTAAATTCAGTTATTCTTAGTTCCCGTAACGATTTTATAACACAATGCATTGTAGGAGTATGGTTTCTGTTTGTTTTCTGTTCTCAGTGTACCATCTTTTATTTCCAATTCAATCACGACCCTCTGAAGATGTCTACAGCATTAAAGTGACTTAATCGAATTTTCCAGAGAGGGTAAGTTTCAAGATAAATAGTAGGAGGAGGCACCTTGACAAGGAAATTAAGGTTTCTCGCTAACAGACTGCCATGTAAACAAGCAGAGTTGCAAAAAGTAAAGCCTTTTAATAGCCGTTGCTTTGAATTCGATTAGTCGCCGCTGGTAAGTGTGTACTTTGTAGGAGCATGTCTCTTTGGCTTGAAACGTTATTAGCATGTCAGGGAAGGTTCTGGGAGTCGGGTTCCTTGACTATTATTCTAGACTTAATGTGATAATGCCTCTTATACCGCCAGTAATTGTTAAGGAAATTTTCTGATCCTTCTTTTGTCGGAACTTCCAAATTGGCGAGGAAAACAATTTTGCTCGCTGTTTTTTGGATGTGCTTGGAAATAATGATATTTGACGGTTCAATCACTTAGAGTAATATATAATTCTAAAGCAGAAAGCTCTTATTTACTGATTCATTTGCGTTATTTCTGTATTTTTCCTTCGGTATTTAGTTCTAGTAAATAATTAACTTTATAAGAATTGTACGTAATTAGATCTTTTATTTACTGATTCATTTGTGTTATTTCTGTATTTTTCTGTTCTGAATTTAGCTCTAGTAAATAATTAACATTATGAAACTTGAACAACGTTGAAGCTTTTTTCACTGATTCATTTGCGTTATTATTTCTGTATTTAGCTCTAGTAAATAATTTTTATAAGAATTAACCGTAAATAGAGCTTTTATTTACTGATTAATTGGCGTTATTTCTGTAATTTTCTCTTCTGCATTTAGCTCCAGTAAATAATTAATTTTATGAGAATTGAACAAAATCAAAGCTTTTATTTGCTGATTCATTTGTGCTATTTCTGTATTTCCCTCTTCTACATTTAGCTCTAGTAAATAATTTATAAGAATTGAACGTGATTAGAGCTTTTATTTACTGATTCATTTGAGGTATTTCGATATTTTTCTCCTCTGAATTTAGCTCTAGTAAATAATCAACTTTACAAGAATTGAAAGTAATCGGAGATTCTTTACAGTTACGTTGTATCAAAACGCTTTTAAAATAAACGTGCTAAGTATATATTATTTATAAATAGTGTAAAATATTGTTTGGAGATACCTCATTTTACTTAATTATATATAATACCTAAATTACTTTAAAAGCTATTGTTTTTTACAATAAATGATTCTTTACATTTTTTATTTATTTTGCTAATGATTTCTATAAACGAAGTCGGGCCGTAGTTTTAAAAATTTCAACTTAAGGCTATTAAGATTTCGATGTACATTACCTTCTTAGAAAAGAACGGACACAATTACGTTAACCTGAGGTTCAATTGCTTAAGTCCATTTCTTGGCATAACTACATCCTATATTTGCAGTTATGCCTGCATCCTATATTTGCAGTTATGCCTGCATCCTATATTTGCAGTTATGCCTGCATCCTATATTTGCAGTTATGCCTGCCTCATATAATTACAATATTACCTTCCGTACCATCACTTTGGATAATATTACCATGTACCAAATCTAATGAAGGGCTTTGGATAATATTACCAAATATTCATAAATCAAATTTGATTAAGGTAAATAAAGGTGAAGTTTCTTTTTGTTAATTTTCTATCCGAAAATTATTGTAAAAAGCATTATTTAATGTTATGATTCTCGTGTCTCTTTCTTTCTTGCCATACGATTAACTTGATATAGTTTTGTTGCCGCAAGTTCCATTCTTGGCATAACTGCGCCATATATTTGTTTTACCTTCCTTACCGCCGCTTAGTATAATATTGCCATATATTCATGTCTCAAATTTAACTAAGAGAAATTGTAGTAACATTTCTTTCTTCAAAATTTTCAAATAGAAAACTATTGTAAATATTTGCAATAAAATATTTTGTTAACCCCTTCAAGTAGTATGCTTCCCACCAGATTTTTAAATTTTTGTATGAAATTATGTAGGTTGATGCAAGTTTTGACAAATTTTGAAATTAGATATAAACTAGGATGTTTCGTTCCTTATCTCACATACAATGGTGTATCTTGATTTGTTACTTAATTATTAATTAAGTATATTAATTAATAAAAATAAATTTAAGTTAAATAACTTAAATAAAACCAGTCTTAATTCTAAAACTATTTAGAATTAGATAACTAGAAAGAAATTGCCTTTGAAAGGGTTAACATAACCTTTTGCAATCCGAAAAATAATTACATGCAAAGTTATTCACCAGATACAAAGATTTGCTTATTGCTATGGAAAATAAACATACATATAATTCTTTTAAGCCGAATTTCTTTGAAAAATCAATCTACATCTCTTAACCATTATGTAGGCTTTTTTAACGATTAAATTTGAAAAATAAATAAAACGTCTAAATGATTCACAATCTTTGAATGGTGAGTCAGAGGCACCATCGGAGCGCAAATTTGAACCACTTCGCACACAATGACGTGTCTGACACGCGCATCGAATTACTGAATTTTTATTTTCAAGTCTGAAATTAAGCCACAGAATTAAATATGAAAAAATCAATTTGAAACGATTTTGTATCCCAAATGTTCCATGTACTATTTAAAAAAATCAAATAAACAATAAATTACCAAAATAGGATGAGTTATCTAATTAGAAAGTTTTAATAAATTCGTATTTTAAGTGGATAAACATATAAAACTGGTCTTGAGATATAGAGTTTGATTTGATTGAAATCGCAATAAAATTATAAACGTAATGTAGTTTCGTAAGGCTGCTTGGATTTAGTCTGAAACAGCAAACTATGATTCATTAAAGCGGAACAAATAAAATACAAATGGAGGCAACAGGATACATGTATAATGGAAATATTTTATATTTTGTAATACGTATAAATCAAATATGCTTAGCTAGGATAATTTATTTTATGTCTTCACATTTCTTTTTAATAAAAAATTTAAAGAATAATGCCGATGGTTCTACCAAAATGCTCGTTGAAACAGATGCCTAGCCATTTAATTCATTAGTCAATAATATAATTAAATGAAATTCGTCAACAGTTATGAGGCACATTCATGAAGCAAGTTAGACAGGACAATGCTACATAAGTGCTATGCAGCAGCTGGCTTAATTATCCTGAGTGCATATCCTCATAAAAGCGAACTCAGTTTCTGTGCAAGTGGACGATGCCTCTTACTCTGGATGTTGTTTTAATGGGTATTGTTCGGAATTGGATGTAGTTTGAACACTGTTCAGTTAAATCCATGATTTTCTACTAATATAAAATGGGAGAATAAAATGCTTGAAAGAAGAAAAATAATATGATGGGCGAGTTTAATTAATAATAAAATTAGAATTTTTCTCGGAAATCAAAAATAACAGATAAAATTAAACATAGAAGTGTTCAGTGCTGTGAGCCCCTCCAGAATTAGGGAAGAAGTATCTGGAATTTAGGAATATATTTACTCGTTTATTTCTTGGTTATGTCAAATAAAAATTCCGAGTTTTGTGAATAGTTTCGAATTGAATTGATTTGGAACACTGAGATGTTTGATAAAATAAATCGTTCTTTAAAAATTATAATAACAAATAAAAAAAAGAAAATGAAATCAACAATCGAAAATTTCAGGTTATCAAGTGAGAACATTATTTTTTAAATCATTATTTATCTTAATTTATGCCATTTACCTGTTTAAACGGTTTTAAACAATTTAAGAGACTTCGAGACTTCTTTATTTTTTTTCTCTCTCTCCTTCTTATATATATATATATATATATATATATATATATATATTATAATGAAAAACATTTCTGGAATTTGCTCTCAGCAAATTCCAGAGTCGTGGCTGAAATTATGGAGAATACAGGTTGAATTTTTAAGTTCCTTTTATTCCATCTTGGGAGCAGGCAATATTTACAATCGAAGGCGACGTGCACAACACAGAACGACACAACATGGAACGACGAAAAGGCTAAGCGTGCAAAAAGGAACGGGAAATCATTATCCCTGGTCTTAAATACCAAAATTTTGATATGGGAAATATTTTTTATAGAGCTTCTAAAATCAGATTTCAATGAGGATTTCCATGACTCACGCCTAAGAGGCAAGGGAAACACAGGGATCTTTTTAAAGGTATTTTGTTTAGGTCAGCCATTTTCATATCTCCCACGGAGTGTGAGAAAGTAATCGGTGTTTAGCTGTTTGATAAAAGCGGGCCAACATTTTAAAAATGCATCTGTTTTCAGGAAGCGTACATAATAACAATGCTATACTCTTAAAAACAGGTAAAAAATATATGCACTTAAAAGATGTAGATGAATATTGCCAGGTTGATGAATTTGTTGCTCTATTCATTGCCTACATAATTTTCAGCTTCAATTATTCGATGATTTAAATTATTGAAAACCCAATAATAAAAAAAAAATGTTTTCACTTGATAACAATATGTTAATTGCATTGATAATATATTATAATTCGTAAACATGAAGTTTATTTTTTATACATTTAAATATCAGACATCGTGTCTAGGCTTTCAATTACTTATGGCAGATTTTGTTAAAGTTAAAATTTTAAGGAAAAATAAAATATCCCTACACATCGAATATTAAAAAAGACAGGTAGTTGATTAGTTGCATCATTAAAAATGCGTTAATTCTTATGCGCATTACATACGTTAAAATTAAATGAACTCAAAATTAGGGTATTGGGCACAAAATAAATGTACTCTTTCAAAGTAGATTCGGATAATATTGAGAAACACTGCTCAAAATACATAAAAACACAGTGTGAGATAAGACGTTTTAAGTTTTCTTTATTTGAATTCTCATCTTTCAAACATTTTCAAGGACGTATATTTACCTAAAATTCGTCTATGATATATAACTGACATATGAACATATATGGAATGCTTTAGAGTGTTTAACTAAATACACAACAACTTAAAGATTCTTAGTTATATTTACAATTTAATAAAAATTCCAACATTTGAATAATTCTGTTTATTTGTATTTAGTCTGTTCAACCACTAAGCCAACCCAGTAAAGACGTGCAAGTTCTGTGATAATGATTTGGTTTTAGACCCATTTACTACCTGTTTTACTGTCTGAACAACCAATCCAGGCAGTAAAACAGGTGCATCCCTAATGATAATTTGAGTATACCATCGTTTGAAATAGAAAGATAGCAAAAACAGATCAATAGTATGGAAATTTGGTGACTAGATTAAGACAGGTTAATAGTGAAAAAATTTTAAAATATAAAAACATTTCTACAAGAGATACATGTAAAAAAGACTGGGAGATAGTGTTCTTTATTTTCATTTCTCTTTTTTAATCTAAATGTTTCACTAGTCCATATTTAACTTTTTTTAAGTTCTCTAAGGTTTATTTATATAAGAAAATAAATCCTCTTATTGAATCAAGCTCTAGGTAATGATGACTAAAAATAGTTATATTTTAATACAATTTTTTAAAGTTTTTATAATTTTTTGTGTTGCAGTATTGTAATATGTTTCACTGATTGATAACCATATCCAGTGTTGATATCCCCTTTGGATTAATAAGAGTCATCCTCGTCGTCTGACCGCAATTCAAAATTACGCGATCTATCCCAAAATAGCCCTAGAATTGCTTTACATAACTTTAATATAACTGAACTAAAACTCTTTAGTGTAAATCCCACCCAAAAAAACCCGTTCCCTAAAAGGGATTCATTATCTTCAAAATATTAACCCTTAACACCATTTACTTATCTCTTGGAAATTCTGATCTTAACAAACTCAAAAATCTTGAATAAGGTGTTAATAATTCACACCTCAAATTCTAGGTAATGATGACGAAAAATAATTTATATTTAATTAAAAGATTTTTAAAAGTTTTTAGAATTATTTTTTCTGTTGCAATATTGCAATATGTTTCACTGATAACCATACCCAGTGTGGATATTCCGTTTAGATTAATAGTCGGCCTCGTCGTCTGACTATAGTTCAAAATTACGTGATCAACCCCAAAATAGCCCTAGTATTGCGTTACAAAGGAACATTAATATAACTGAACTAAAACTCTTTGGTGTAAATCCCACCAAAAAAAAAACAACCCTTCTCTAAAAGGGATTCATTATCTTCAAAATATTAACCCTTAACACCTTTTACTTATCTCTTAGAAATTCCAATCTTAGCGAACTCAAAAATCTTGACTAAGGTGTTAATAATTCACCCTCTCCCTTTTCGCTTACTTCAAGATGCGGCTGAAGCGGTAAAACAGGAGTTGAGCTTAGTAAATGGCAGTCATCACGAAAGCTGAAAATCCGTCGCCTTATCCCCAGAATGTTAATTAATACTGCTCACGTAGTTGACTTTGCTCCATTTAATTTCGAGGGATGTGACATTAGATCATGTTCAGTGCTCTAATGAAGCAAGGACTAGCGTTTCTGTCGTGGGCGGTTAAAGCGGATCACAATAAACGTACGAATTTCCTGTTTGTAGCGCGACAATTCCACTAAACGGGTTAAAGTATTAGTCTCGTTTCACCTGAGCTGCTAAATCCGTAATATTGGATACAAGCGTTTTGGGATTATTAAATTGATGTTATTAATCTAATATGACATTTGGTGAAATTCATGCAAATGCTGTTTAGTGTTATGACGTGTGTTAGTTTAGGTGTTTTTGAATTGGGTGAGAAGTTAAAGTGGATTAAGATAGATTTATGTTGTAAAGCTTTATGTATTTACCTTTATTAGATTAGTTATTGAACTGAAATAGGCCTTATGTCAGAACATGATGTTTTGGGGATGAGTGTTTTGGCGTCAACAAAAATCCGTAGGCGAAAAAAAAATATTATATGCACGAGCATTTCAAAAAATCAGCTTTTAATAACGCGTTGTCGTTGCATTTACAAAAGCTCTAATTTAAAAAATAAGTTAATGACTACCGCAAATAAAACCGAGAAAAATGTCATTTTGAGCACTTGATTGTATGAAATGAAATAAACAGGATATGTGATATTTTTTTAAACAATGAATGCGAGACAAACATTTTTAGATCGTTTGCAATACTAAAGTGAATGATTCAATGAAACGATTAAAATGAATAAAATAAATAATTTAACTTGCACGAGCACGTGGTGCTTGGCAGCTCAAGAAATGATGTCCTGGCATGATGCATAGCAGATTTCATTTTAATTATTAGTATTACATTGCGAATTTTCTGTTATTTTGTATTGGAAACTCTCAAACAATTCTAATTTCTACGTGAGTTTTAAAATCCATTTGAGTTGGGTAGTAATCGGAAAATACCGTTATTTTTAAAAATTTGCATTGAAATTTTTTTTGTAGCTAGTTTTTTTTACTGTTTGATTTTATAAAATAGAAATTAGATATTTTATGAAAATAATTACATAACGATAATAAATCGAATGAATTAAATTACTGAACTAAAAACTGATATAGAAGAAGAATAAAAACACAATATTTCAAAATAATTGGAAATAATTTTTCTAAATATAATTTTTTAGAATGGCAATAGAAACAAAAATTAGAATTTCTCATTTAAGTGACTTAAAATTGGTTTCATTGCTTTATTCTGGCACTTCTATGCAATTGTAGGAGTAAAGAAAATATTTTCAAAGAGAATTGCAGTTTTCTTTATTTTTTCCCCTAAAGTAACTTCTGTGCATATTAGTGCCAACGATAACATTCAGAAGAATCCTCTAGTACTGATGATAATAGACTGATACAGGCTGTCTTCCTAGAGGAACCTACTAATACGGCAATGAAAATATTACCTATGATATTGTTATGAATACTGTATCTTTGTCATCTTTATTTCATTACTGGAAAAAGAGATTTCCATAGATTTTTATTAAATGTCAAGCAAATGGGCTATGAATCTTGGGAGAAAAAATCACTGAAGATTTTCCAATCACTGAAGATTAACAAATTTTAAAGGCTCAATCAACAATTCTGATACAGGAAGAATCATCGCCCTGTTTCTCTTTGAAGTCGAGATCTGGCGATTCTTCAGAATGATTTCATGTGACGTCTTCTATGAGAGAAGAATAGAAATTCGGGGCATTTGAACGACGGTGTGAATTTTTTTTCCCGAAAAATGAATATTGAGCTATAAACATAATGTCTTTTTATAATTATTATTAACAAAATTAAATTTATTGCCTTGCTGTCTGAATGTGTTTTTACTTTTACATATGTTTTTTTTTTGTATCTTGATTATATTTATATTTTCTGGTGCCCAATGTAGAAAAAAAGGCAAATCGCCATTTCCAAGATTTCGATCTTAATATTATACCAAATTTCCGTGTTTATCCTGAAATTCGAAAGTCATTTTGATAGTATATATATATGTCAATCTGTGAACACAATAATTCAAATTAATTTTTTATTAGAATGATGAAATTCGATACATAGTTTTTAATCCAAATTTGTAGACTCCTTCGAATTTTGAGATTTTATGCGAAAAAATGTTCCTCTATCTATCTGTTTGAGTACAACACAACCACAAAAGAAAGTAGCTAGATGTATAAAATTTGATGCATATATTTAGTATCGAATATACAGATGTGACAAATTTGGAATAAAATATAAGAAACTGATATATTGTCTGTCTGTCTGTACAAAGGAATGTTATTATAACTGAACAAAAACTATTTGGTGTAAATCCCACCAAAAAAAACCCTGCTCTAAAAGGGATTAATTATTTTCAAAATATTAACCCTTAACATCTTTTATTTATCTCTTGTTGTTGTTGTTGTAACTTATGACATTTGCCATGGATAAGCCCCACTGATACATCAGCAGATTTTAAGCTTGAAATATACGTCTCTTGTTTTACAAGTAGCGCCATCTAGGGCCAAGAGTACGACTTAGCTACACACACGTCACAACCCATTTTAGGGGGCGGACTACATTCGTGCAAATTCATTCACTCATCTCAGATCGTAATTTAGACCTGTAACAGAGAGCGATTACCCCTGGCCCAGTACCCCCAGTGATATTACTCTCGATATAGATTACTTTGCGACCACGAACAGATTTAACGAGCACCAATCGCCACATACTCGGGGATTCTTTTGGCCGGTAGGCTTCGAATCCGTAACCTAAGGAGTACGAGTCCAACGCTCTACCAACCAGGCCATCCCGGCCTTATCTCTTAGAAACTCTGATCTCAGAAAACTCTAAAATCTTGACTAATCTCTAAAAATCTGACTGTTCTACGGTACGTACATCTACATCTATAGTGATTGTTTGTTTAACATACATATGTTCACGATTTAATTTGTCAATTTTCCCCACCTTCAGTTGGTAATCTAATTCCCCTGTAAGTTCAACCCATAATCATCATTTGTTTCAGCATTCTTTCCCCATCCATCCAGTTATAACTTCAGCAAAAAATTGAACAAATTCGTGTAAGATTTGACACCGTTGGCATTTTCTCTGGATATCCCCGAGTGCTGTATTGTCTCTTTTTTATTTTAGCCAATTTTCTCTCTCTCTCTCTCATCTGTCGCTCATCCAACTGGTTAGATAACTTAGCGTTTTAGTCACAGGATGGTGTATGTAAACGCGATAACTCAAAAACATACTGATTTAAGTATGGAGAATTTAGTATTGATCTTGTAACTTCAGTTGTAGTTCAGTGTCAAACTTTGGTTTAAATAGATAGGAAGCACCCCGACTACACATTTGTTTTCTAGTCTTTTGTAAAGTAAAATGTCAGTGATTAATTGCCCTATATCCCGCACCAATAGGCATTCCGTAATTAGTATTTGCCAATAACATACGAGTAACGGTGCACAATATTTAAGTACAGATTTCGCTAGAAGGTTTTCTGATTTATTGAATAATCTTTGAATAAATCAGTCGTTAATTCCATTATGAAGTTAGCTGGACTATATTTTCTGTAAAGGCCCTCAATCATTTTTATAACAATATTACTATTGCATACTAGCTGTCTTTGGTGAAGATTAATGTTCCCTAACGTTTTCATACGATGAAGTGTCCGCTTTAGAACAGAAGGAGGGACACAGTAGCTAATGAGGGTGTGGACCCCTGAGCACAGAAGGGCAGAAGTCTAGGTCATATGAAGATTACTCACACTTATCACATTCACTTGCTCAGCTCCTTTTTAAAAAGGGCACATTCACATACCTCACAGATAGAACTCAGAACAACAACCGTGTCCTGATCCGGACTCAAACCCGGGCCCTCCTGAACACGAGGAAGTTACCTCTATGATAGGCCTTGGCACGTTTTCATATTATCTGTAATATTAAAAATTCCCTTTTAATTTTTGTAACTTTTATTGAATATGTTTAATAGATAATTATAATTATGATACAATGGGATTTTAATGACCAAATATATACTTAAATATTACGGCATGAAGGGACTAGATACTAAAGCAGCAAAAGAGCAATGTAAATGCATTCAAATAAGATACTTACGATGTTCAAACTTGAACTATAATTTATATTCATCTTAGAAAAGTTAGTCTTAATTAAACTCAATAATTCATAATGATCTAATAATACATCTTGAGAATTACTCCGCTATATATTGCAAAATGACGATACAGGATTCCGCTTAGTAAATGAGTCATTAGGGAAGATGAAAATCCTTTGCTTTCATCCTTGGAATGTTAGTTAATGCCGCTCGCAAGTTCAATTGACTCCATTTAATTTTGAGAAAAGGGACATCAGATCAAGTTCTAATGAAGCACTGACTAATCTTTAATGGCATCGCTTGTAAAAGTGGATGGAGTTGGACATGCGAATTTCCTGTAGTCGTTCAGTGCGACAATACCACTGAACGACTTAGTGGATTAATCCTTGCTGGTTTTACTAATATAGTATATAATATTGTGTTCTGGTTTGAAGATCATCTCTTTTAGTGATGTATTTAATAATGAAATGAGAAATATTATTTTTATACACTTAGATACTTGAAACTTAGTAGATTCACTTGGGCATCACTATTGGATTTAGAGGGGGAGAAGCAAGGGTGCTTAAATAGGTATAAATTCTTATATTTTGTGTAGTTTAATCGAATAATATCTGTAGTAATTCTGAATATCTATATTTATTATTTATCAATATATTGTTTAAAAAAACACGACAGCATTCATAAACATTTTGACTAAAAATAGTTTCTGCATAATACGAAATATGGATAGTCATCAAAGTTTCATTTATCTTGTTCTTTACAGTCCTAAAAATAATTAGATGCAAACTTATTCACCTAATACAAAGATTTGTTTGTTGCTATGAAAAATAAATATAATTTTTTAAGTCGAATTTCTTTGAAAAATTAATCTACATCTCTTAACCATCATGTAGGCGTTTATAACAATTAAATTTGAAAAATAAATAAATAAAACGCCAAAATGATGCACAGTCTTGAATGTCGAGTCACACTCGACATCGGACTGCAAAGGGTTAATGTTTCAGAAAATGAATTAAACAAAAAAAAATATAGTAAATCCTTAAAATATTCGGAGCTAGAGATTTTGAGTTTGTATCTTTTAGTCTTTACCTGCAAATCAGTAGTAGTAGTGATTCACAGTCTAGTCGTCTGGTCCTATGCATGCAAGAGAACACGATAAATCAAAAAACATATAAAGGATAAACGAAATATAGTGTGTGATCACTTTTTTTGTGTATCACTGCAATAATTTTGATGTCTAATTGTTATAAAACAAGCGACCGAAATGACTTTTTAATTTCTGTCTCTATACTATAATACACAAATTGTTTTTGAAAATAGACATTGGAGCTCTTACCTAAAGGCCACGATTCTTAACGAATGAATCAGTACAGATGATGTCATTTTTATAAGGCAATACACGAGGAATTTCGTAGATATTATTTCTAATGATTCGATTAATAAGTTATTTATTATCATGTCAGAACATGATGTTTTTTGGATGAGGTTTTTGGCATCAACAAAAAGTTTTTTTTTAAATAAAATACAATATCATGAAATTAATTTCATGAAATAAAAGACCGTATTTGAAATCTATTTCATTCAGTTGTTTCATTTAATTATCATGTTCATTTTATATAAAAAAAGAACTTTACTCGCAACCTGAAACTATATTTCAATGTTATCTTCTGCATTAATTAACATTTTTCTTTCATTTATTTCCATCAATATACGAAATGTTTTTTAATTTTAGAATATTTGGAGTTATTTCCAACTTAATTTACGTTTTCCACTCAGTGTTCATTACGAATATTGTCAAGGAATAAACATTTTTTTTTCATCATAAGTTTTAAAGTATAAATTTATTTATTGTTGTTATTTCTCAGTGTTAATTAAAAATTTTTTCGGAATATTCCCATATTTTCCTTGAGCTGTCATTAAAAAAGCAAAATAAATTTTTCTATTAAATTCTTTTACAGAAATTAATGTTAAACTAAAGATAAACTATTGTGGGAAGTTCCATGTTTCAATTAAATATGCTATGCTTTCATTCAAAATGGCATTATCATAATTAAATAAAAAATGACGTTTAGAATGAAGCTTTTAATTTCTTTAAAAATTGATGCTGCAAATAACGAATAGAATTTTACGTTTTAATATTCCTCTATTTTGGATTTTAATTGTTTTTATTATTTTTCCGCTACCATTTGTTTCAAATTTTTAAATATGCAATTTGCGAGCTAGAATAAAAATTTGAAGTTTAGAGTTTTATTCGAATACAAGAAGAAAATATACAAATACCTTTTAATATCCTGAAATCAATTAAATAGTTAAAAAATAGAAAAACTTATTATTTAAAACATGATATTAATTATCATTTTATATTCCTATAAGTTATCAGAAAGAAAATATAATCCAACATAAATTTTATAATCTCAAAATTTGATGTTGTTTTTGGGAAGAGGTTTTTGGTGACAACAAAAATTCGAAGGCGAAAAATGAAACGAACATCCGTAGATGAAAAATTTAAATTTTATTATCTACACGAGCGTCTCAAAAAATCATCTCTTAATAACACGTTGCCATTGTATTTACAAAAGTTCTGATTAATTAATAAGTTAATGACTACCGCAAATAAAACCTAGAAAATTTTCATTTTGAGCACGTGATTATATTATATGAAATGAAATAAATAGGAAATGTGATATTTTTTTAAACAATAAATACGATACAGTTTTTTTTATCGTTTGTAATACTAAAGTGACTGATTCAATGAAACAATAAAAATGAATAAAAATATCATTTAACTCGCACGAGCAGGTGGTGCTTGGCCGTTCGATATTTTATGTTCTGGCAGGATACATTGAAATATGCATAGCAGATTTCATTTTAATCTTTTATTATTATTATAGAATTTGGAAATTTATTTTTGACGCATCATTACTACCTAGCAAGTTTTATTATTTCAAAAATAATACACATATACTTTGTCATAAATAATCATTTACAAGTATATAAACTAAACATGAGTATACTCGTGGTTGGAAATGGGAATAACCTCATACAATTTAGGATTGACAGCGAATGGGTTAAATAAAGTAGAGTTTTTGTAAAAACAATTTATTTGTAACTTTTTTTTCAACTTTTTACTCTTGTATATTTATGTTTGGGGCCATAAAATTTTTCAAGTTTGGTAAGTTGTACGTTATAGTATATTGAAAGTATCACGACTATATTTGTACTGGCAATGGGTAACATCCTGCCAACCCGAGTATATTCGTGGTTGTCAGCGAATGGGTGAAGTGATATTTCTGTACAATGTGTCTGAAGTCATTTTTTTTTAAATTAATCTGTCGTGTTATCAATGGCGAGTTATTTCACGATTACACGCTAAGCATAATCCCAAACATACTGTCAAATTCGAATTTCGGATTTAGATAAGTTTTTCCAAACCAAAACTGAAACAAATTTGACTCAAAACCGCACTTGCAGTCACTAAATATACCAAATTGGATATATTTAAGTCGTGACATTTTTGAATTATCGTGTGTACATGTTTGTGAAAGTACAGACCGGATACATTGTTGGATTTGTCGCAAAAACTGACAGGTATCCACACTATAGAGTCTAAATCTGATTCCCGAATTTTATCAGTCTAGCTTTCTTCTTTTTGTAATTATTGTGTATTTGAATAGCCGGAGACGAATGCCCTCGAAAAATATTGTACTCAAAATCTTTACAACAAATTTACAGACCAAATTTCAATCTTCTAATTCAAAGCGCTTTTGAAATGTCTTTAAAACAAACTGACGTACGCGCATATTTTAAAACTGTGTTTTTCGAACTCGTGGAGGTATAAAATATGGAAGGTCTTTAAAATCGTTGGAACTTTTTAAAGATTTCCATACTTTATCTACACTTTTATACGAGTAAGTAAAACGATTAAAGTGTTTTTTTATTTCATTTATGATTATTTCATTCCATTTACTCCATTATGAAAATGAAACCCAATGCTAGATAATCAAGTCATATATATAAAAATAAAATTTTAAAAAGTTCTTTCTTTTTTGTTAGTTTTCTCGTTTTTTAAAGTTACTTTACCATTAAATATTTTTTTATTACTTATTCAGTTACTTTACCATTTAATATTTTTATCTTCAATAAAAAAGTTTTCCATCCCAGCACTTGTCCTTTAAAGTTTTCGACTCTCTGAAAAGCGTTCCAATTATGTTATGAAAGTTATTTTCGCGGTAGAACGGAAACCCTATATTTATATCGATTAACTTCTCACGCTTGATATCCGAATGTTTTGAGATCCCTAATCGATTTGAGAGGCCTCATCGATTATCGATTGAGACACCTAAAGTGGTATAACCTTGAATTTTACGGCTTTTTTCCTTAACTGTACATCTTTCCTCTGCAACCTGGTGTTCTCAATCAATGGAGCTATTAAGTAAATCGTTTTTCCTGCACTATTACCCCGCGGGAGAAATTATAATGGCCGATTTCCGATCAAAATTTTATCTCATTGTACTTAACTATATCACCTGCAGTTCGTGTTTATTGTACCTGAATAGGAGGTCTTTAAATATATTTCACGCAAAGCGGGTATTGGACAGTTCTAAAGAATTTTGAAATGCTAAACGACAAATTTCTTTTTTTGTAGTTTAATATTTCAGCTTTACATGATTTACTGAATAATAAAAATGCGAATATGATGATTGCTAAAATAGACATTTTATTGAATATTTGTATTTAATAGATTTTTTCTCTTTTGTATTTATATCTACCTGTCTTAGTAAAAATAGATATGCTAGCTATAGGCGCTAGCTTTATGAGCCAGATAACATCTACGATACCAAAGACTACTTTTGTATTATGGTCATGTTACTCGGCTACTGGCCCTAGCGTCGCAGGTTCGTATCGCGACCTTAATCAGTACATTGATGACCTTGAAAACACAACCTCCTGCAACAGTCGTGGTGCCATCTACCCGCAGCAAAAATAAATAAAGTCATCAAATTCGCTTGACGCAGGCAAACAAAGTCGCCAACCTCACTTGATGCAAGCAAGCAAGCAAGCAAATCAAAGTCGTCAGATACTCTTGACGCAAGCAAATCAAAGTCGTCAGACACTCTTGACGCAAG
>JAOUZG010025633.1:478147-514791 GCA_026289955.1 Argiope argentata
CAAACGAAGGATGAAGAAACTTCTTTAAAAAAATAAAAATTTATTTAGAGTTGAAAGGAAATATTTACAAGGGGAGTATTTACAGGGAAATATTAAAAGAATTAAAACATGGAGATATTAAATAAATAGAAAGTTAGATTATTTCCTCTAGGAGGACATTATAAGTAACAAAACATTATGACTGAAAACATATCGCCGCGTAGCTTTGTGAGTGGGAACCGCTGACGCGTGAAGAGATCCTTCTTTTACGGATGTTAGTGTTGCCTCTGCTCGAATATTAATTTGGACAGTTTTTCAAAAGCTCGATAGATGGCGTTGTTCTGGAATGTTGTATTAATTAAAAATATCGTCCTCTGAGAAATGATCTAACCTTTTACAATTCTCGCTTTGAGTTATGTCTACCATCTGATGTTGATAAAACAAAAATGAAGGCAGATGATGGTTAAATAAAATAACTCTGTGGTATATCCTACATAAATGCTATTCTTAACTTCGTCTCTATTTAGGTTTCTGTGCAGAGAAAAATGCTGTTAATTTATTCATGAACTCGCTGGATTTTTCATTGAACATTTCATGCATATATTTCAGGAAATATTTGATTTTTTTATTTGGTCTAATAGAGTTAGAATGTTAATTTTTCTAATGCCTATTTTAGATTCATTCACACATATATAGTTACTATTATATGAGAAAATATTGTTTTGATTTGAGGTTTTTGAAGCCTCAAAATGCGCGGGCAACAAATTGACGGTTTATCGGTTTTGAGGCATCAATTTTTCGCTTTTAGAGTTATTAAAAAATGCAGGTTTATCACATTTTTCGATTTATAGCCAACTAAAGATTTAACTTGATTTCCAAATTATTCATTCTCTGAATTCTTACGTATTTGAAAACGTATTTGATCGTTGCGGATCAAATTTAAATCTTCTAAAAGTGAAAAAACGTTTAATTTCCATTTTAGAAAGAGCTTTTACAAAACGCCTGCTGCTACGCCTGTCTCAAGTTAATAAATACATAAACAGCCGTTGCCAAAACACAATAATAATAATTGAACCTTAAATTATTTGCCAGGTACAGTAACATACATTTAAATGATAATAAAAGAACACGGAGACAATACAGAAAAAAACAAAAACAACAACAACACCAGAACAAAAATAACTAATAAAAAATAAAGACAATTATAATAAAATTTCAAATACATCCAACAGCATAAGAGTATTCTTCAGAAAGTCAAAATTATTTATTGATAAGAAATTCCATTTTTTTAAATAAATAAAAAATTAACCTTTATTCATTTCTTTATAGATGGTACAAAGTAAAGACTACCTTTAAATGCAAACTGTTACAAATGTTGTATTAGTATACGATTAGGGTCTCTTAACTAATTAACCAGTAAACAATTAGGGCTAGCGAGATTAATTAATCTATCGTTTCCCTTAATTAACTAGTTGATCGTATTATTTCCTTCTTATTCAATCTCTCATTATGTGATTTGTTTATTGATTTTTTTAGAAGGAGAATAATAATTTTCGTTCCGGATAATTTACTTCTCTTTTTAATTATTTGAAAAGAAGGGAAAACACTTTTCGTATTTTTCGTCAAAATCCTTTCATTAAGAGAATCTAAGATTTTTGCAATAGTCCATAATTTTAAACATTTGCTTTCTTCTTTCGATAAAAGGTTTTTAATGGAATCAAGAATATAGAAAATCTGAAAAATAATTGTTAATTCTAGTTTTATCAGTTCTTAAAAAATAAATTGAGTCCGACTTTGCCATATGACTGCATTATTTCATTTCTTTGTTATTCGCTCGTTGCATTCTCATTACATTATATCAATAATAAATAGGCTCTATGTAGCATGGTGGTAAGATTTTGCTTTGGAACCGGAATGCTTCAAGTTGGAGACCCAATTAAATGGAAGAACCGTTAAGCGAATCTGGTGATGTAAGCGGATCTGGTGTACGTTAACTCCATTATGGACAAAAATCACCCCTTGTTGTGATGTGGAAATTTGGTGAGGAAGTTGCCAGCTCGGGTATCATCCTCGTCATCTGATCTTAACACAAAATTATGAAATCCGTCCCAAAATATCCTTAGTGTTGATTTGAAACGAGACATAATGTATAACTAAATTAAACCAACCCAACCGAAAATAAATTATTTGTTCATTTCTTTATTGTCTCATACGCGAAGTTAAATAGCGAAATCGTTAAAAAAAATTCGCGGTTGAATTTGGAGAACTCCTTGCGTCTTAAAACAGAATAATATCTGCCTATGAATAAGCTAACTTAAAAACTCCTTGAACTAAATTAATGAAACAAATCCTGGTTATACATCAAATTTATTGATGTCTATCAAATTTCGAATGGAATTCATTCACAAAATATCTCTTGAGTGGGTGTTCAAGTACAAGGAGACACTTTAACCACTTAACAGGTTTGCCTATATGCCATACGTGATCGATTTACTGAATTTTGATAGCTGTAAGCTAAAAATAAACCATTCATAATGATTATATTCAATATGAAAATTACTTCGAATACATACATAAGTCATGTATTCAATAGATTTCCATTTGAAACAAAATAAGAAAATATTCCTGAAATAGAAGGTGTCATCTTATTAGATAGTAAAGAAAGTAAACCAGTGAAAGGGTTAAAATAACACCAATCAGTGCTCCAATGTCTCTGCTACAGAATTTTGCAACAAGTTGCTTAAACATAAGAGGGAAATTTTAAAAAAATTAAGATACAACAAATCATCTAAGGATCTCCACAGAGAATCCTATCTGTATAATTCTGCATGTCTATATTTAATGTTTTGCTGAAGTAATAATCACATGAAGGGAACAAGAATATATAAAAACAACTGATCATAATGGGTTGAGCATATAAATAGATAATGATATTCACAGACACAACCTCTTTGCACTTTTGATGCCATTAACTGCGGGTAAAATATATAGATTACTAATTGAACATAAATAAAAGGGGAGGGGGAATTGATAAATAACATTGTAAACGAATAAAACGCTAAGAGTTAGATTGAAAAAATTGGCATGTAGATTTGGCGTTTAAGCTACAGATCAATATTAAATTTTGAAACAAGTCCTTTAAGAGGTTGACTATCTGTTGGCTTGTAATTTTTTATTCATGTAAACGAGACAAACATCGGAAAATGGTAACAACTTAAATGAAGGAAATTTGGTACAAAATCTTACTATATAATGTATAGTTTGTGGTTAAGTCACTGCATTTTTGAGATATGGCATTTACATCGATGCGGAAATAACGGCAACCCTAAAAAATGGCAGGACAAAAGAAAACGGTTTATCCTCTTTGGTTCAAAACTTGATAAACCACTTAAATAAAAGAAATTTGGAACATAATTTTTCTATATAATGTACAGTTCTTTATCAAATTGAGAACCGAAGTGGATAAACCGTTTTCTTTTGTCCTGCAATGTTTTAGGGTAACCCTTATTTCCGCATCGATGTAAATGTACTATCTCAAAAATGCAGTGACTTAACCAAACTGCAACGACTCTTGTTACTAAAATGATATTTCTGTGCCAGATTTAATTCCAATCAATGAAATATAAGACATCAAAAATGTATATTCGGGTTTCTTCACTATACTATGAAGCAAAATACCTCAGCAGTGGTACTGTTGTTCACAGACTTAGCCAATGTCCGTAATATTATCGGAAGGAGCAAAGTAGCACCTTCCTTAGATAATACTCATAAAAGTATCTGAGATAATTCTCTCTTGGTACCTTATGATATTTGAAGTAAATTGAAGTGAAATAATCTATCATTTCTTGAACTTGAAATATAATTATATGGAGAAAGGAGGACCCTTTTTCTAAATTTCTAAAGATGAGATTTATTCGGTGTATTTAAAAAAAATCAACAATTCTGCTCTCGTTAAATTAAATATTTAAGAAATTCGAATTTGTTTTTTCTTATTTTACTCATTCTTCTTGAGAAAGTTTCCATAAACATTGTTAGCATTAATTAATTCCATCCTAATTGTTTATTTCCTAAGTAGATGCATTTATTGTATAATGCAGCTAATTTAATATATTGCTTCATGGGTTTTATTTAATCTTTTAAGTTTCTGAAATATTTTTAATGACAGGCTGAAGTATTTATGATGTTTCTAAGAGCTAAAAATATTACAGCCGCAAAAATTTTAATCAAGCGTATGGTTTTATCATATTACTTAGTTCATGATTAATGAGAATTTTTAAATAAATCGTTTTCATTAAAAAGGCCACTTATTCAATCAATAATTGGAAGTAAAAATCAGTTTTTAAACAAAAAGTGTAAAAGTATGGAGGAAACAAAATGGGAACTTGATAGTATGTTAAAATTAAAAGAAATAAATAATTGAAAATTCCATATGTATGATTATTTTCGTGCTTATGGTTATGATAGTTAAGCTAAATAAATGATTTTTGATAGAATAATTTATAATTATAAATAATAGTTTTTTTCTAAAAATTGCTAAGTATTTCAATTTCCCTTTTTTGTTGAAATAATATTTGCATAAATTCAATATTTAAATGTATATAGAAATTTTGAATAGTCCTTATTTTTTATGTCATTCAAAACGATTAAGTTTTTTTTAAAAATATAATATGATGTTTCATTGCTCAAACTTGATATTTGATATTAAAAAATTGGCTTATAATTTAATATGTGAACTTAATTTCATTCATTAATGGGATATGTTAATAAATACTGATATAATTTTCAGCATACTAAAGAAATATTTACCAGTAATGCTCGAAATTATTTGAAAATTGAATTATATTATTAAAATTTCAAATTAAGTAAAAGAAAATTTAAAACATATTGAGTGACTTAAGAGAAAGTTATGAGATCAATGAAATTGTTTTATTCTATTCGTACATTCGATTTTGATACATGGGTATGCATTGAAAAATAAATTTACAATTATTGATAAATAGCAATGAAGGAACGAAGCAATCACTTTAAAAGCTATAAAATAACACGAAGACTTCTGAAAATACCCATTATAATATTATTGGTACTGCGTAGATAATTCTAACTTTTGTTCCAAGTATTAGCAACTGATGTGAACATCAACGTATGGAGAGTATTAGCAACTGATGTGAACAACAACGTATGAAGAGTATTAGCAACTGATGTGAACAACAACGTATGAAGAGTATTAGTAACTGATGTGAATAACAACGTGTGAAGAGTATTAGCAACTGATGTGAGCGACAACGTATGAAGAGTATTAGCAACTGATGAGAGCGGCAACGTATGAAGAGTATTAGCAACTGATGTGAGCGACAACGTATGAAGAGTATTAGCAACTGATGTGAAAACCAACGTATGAAGAATATTATCAACTGATGTGAGCGATAACATATGAAGAATATTATCAACTGATGTGAGCGACAACGTATGAAGAGTATTATCAACTTATGTGAAGAGTGAAACTGGTCTGCCAAACCTAAACTCATTCAATAAAAATATCCAATAATTTCACTCTTCACCTCAGTTGCTAATAGGTCTGTCTCATAAGAATCTTCGATAATTATAGCACTGAAATTGATTTTCACACACTCTTGTGCACTGTATTTTCTTGTTAATAATAGGGAATCAAGTGTTTATCCACTCGGATTATACATAGCGATTACACTATCCCAAAATGTGACAAAAATTAAATTTCTAATTTGGTCAACAAACAAATTTTTATTTGTTACTTTTTTACTAAGTAATTACAATTAATGTAAATAATTTATCAAAAAATATTGATTTTTAGAAAGAATTGAAATCGCATTCTTCAACTTCTCGCGAAAAAAAATACTGAAATCCGTTCATTTTACCGATTGAGCCGGTTGATTTCAATTTTCATCAAAAACTTCTAAACCTCTATTTAAAACATTAAACATTTATTAAATTTAATGAGTGAATTAATATTTGAAAAGGCTGTATTAACATTGTCATCCACTGCAAGTTTTAAAAAATGTTTTTGAGCTTGAGTGGATGTATGGCATATTATTTTAATAACAATTGAAAATTTGAACTAGATATATAAATATATATTGGGAGAGTATGAATTAATAGTAGGAATTGGAAAACAGTTGGCTGAAGAGCTCGTAATTAATAAACTGCCATAACTTTATATAACAGAAATACAGTTAATTTATTGAATTCTACTTTTTTCATGATGGAAAACGCGGAAAATTTGTCAGTTGTTTTTGAGTACAGTTAAGGTTGGAAATAAAAAAAACCCCACACAGCTGAAGAAAGCAGCTCTTTTGGAAAGTTTCAAGCAATTCATGAATTGGCGTGAAAACAGCAAGGTCATTCATATCCAACTATTTCAAGTTTTGATTATAATATTAAGTATGAATTATCTGTTGTTTTTATAAATTATCAATTGGAATTCCATATAGTTGATAACGGAATTTAAAAAAATCACGTACCCACAAGACTTTTAAAAAAACCGTTTGGGAGAGAAAAAAATGTGTGGCAAAACCTCGTCTTGCACATGCAACAATGAATTTTAGCAAGTTACTGTCCATAATGTGATCACTGTTCTCCTTTTCTTTACCCAAAGGAAGCCTGTAATATCATTTTTCTAAAAATGTTGAATGGTCTTTTGAGAGTGGTTCTCATCTAATGTGTGACAGTAACAAGATAAGTTAGTTGATAACGACAAGGACTGTAAAAAAGATAAGAAATAGTAGCTGAAGAGTGTTATTCACTAGAAATTCCATGGAATTTTAAATTATTAAAAATGCATTCAAAATGCATGCTTTGATGTAAATGACAAGGTCGATTCTAAACTTATTTAGATACCTTTAGAACAATAAATTATTCTATCTAAAATCATTGTTCAAATTTTGACTCGTTTCCTTTACCAATTAAGCCTTTAATATCATTTTTCTTAGAAGGAAGAACACTTTTTTGAAAATGGAACTCATGTTATGTGTGGACAGCAACAAAACAAGGTAACTGATAACGATGAAAATAGTAAAAAGATAAGGCAGCTGAATTCTTAATTCCAAGGGATTCTATGGATGTTTAAACTTTTAAAAATGTAGCGAGATACATACATTGCCGTAAACGACTTGGCCAGTTCTAAACTTATCACATATTTAGATACCTTTAGAGAAATAGCTCAATGTATTGTACGGAGATCGATTTATTGCTTCGAACGACTAAGAATTTATAGAATTTGAAAACATTTAGAGATATTTAGAACAGTAGAATTGACTTTGTGCCAAGTCTATTGCTTGAAAGCCATAGCATTTGAAGAGTCTGAAAATATCTAGGGATATTTCGAAAGATATGGATAGGGATATTTAGAAAAAGTAATATATAGGGGTATTCTTATGGCAAAAAGTTATTATTTTAAAATATGAATGTTCTGTAGTGGAAATAAGCACTCCATTTTGAATTTTGCTAAAGGAAAAAGCATTTACGTCTTCTGCTTGCAGGTTTATCAGATATAATACATAAATCTGTATTTCAAGGATAAAGTAATTTGTTGTTTTGTTATAGCATTTAATTATCCAATAAAGAATTAAACCATATAGAAAAGAAATGTTCTTAAGGTATTCCACATTTCTTAGAAGTTAGTATAGTAAATATTGAGTTATTTCGATCATTTATGTTAGTTCATAAATTTATAAGAATCAATGCGATTCATTCAAAATAACTCTGAATGATTCAACGGAATTCTCTACAAGGTGAATTCTTTTATGAAATATTCCAATATATTGGATTAAAATCGTGGCAGAGCGAGAAAGAGACTTATTGGAAATCGGAAGATATTCGACGAACAGTTTCTAATTTTAAATTTCCTATTAAACTCATCACGCTACAAACTTTCTATCTTACAAATCAGATGTTTCTCACACAAAGTTATTTAATGCGTGTTAGATGGGGTGGCCGTCTCCTATTAGAATCGATGCGAACTTGTTAAATGCGACGGTCGGTTAGAGCGTAAAATTCAGTGGAATCGGAATTGCAACCCATTCTGAAATCTAAAGACATTTAATCAAATTCTTGAGTTGCTTGGATTCGTTAAATCCATTATCCCTAAAAGCATTATATGGTATAATGGAACAGAGCAGAATAGCAATGAATGTTTTCTGTTTGAAAGGAAATGAAGGGCGGAATGTGCCGTTACTCAGAGAATGTAATCAAATAACACTGCATTTCCCCATTAGAAATGTATACAAAAACTAATGATATAAGTTTGTCATTATCATCAAGGCTATTATATACAATAAAAAATGTTTTTAAATTAATTTAAACCTTTAAAAAATAACAAGAGCGATAACCATTCGTCTCCTAGACAAAGTGTATTTAAAATCAATTTTTAAAGCTAATTTAAATAAAAGCATACAACCTGCAGATGATTTTATAACTCTTGTCAAGTAGAATTAAAATATTATTTATTTATTTTCGAAGCAATCTTTACATATATATGCGTGATGTTCTCCACACATTGCTCTTGAACATAACAAACAAAAAATTGCTCACCATTCTATGCAAATTGTATGGACAAAATGCACAAATTTTTCTTTTTTTAATTTCGGACTGTTCAGCTCGTTTAATGTTTAAATTCAATTATAAAAGTTCACTTATAATAGTGCTCGTTGATCGGGGCAAAGTTGATGCATTCAGACGCTTCTGCATCCATGGAGTAAGAAGAACTTCAATAAAACCTTCATCTTCCGATTCATTCTCAGAATTATCTTCCTCACTTGATTCTTTCAATAATTTATGGATAGCTTCTGGCCTGCCTCACAAATTTTCACCGTGAAAACGCTTTGAAACCTCCAAAAACACATAGGAATATCTTCTTAATACTAATGGGACAGATGACCATTCGTCTCTGAGACAACTATTGTTCTGGATTTACTACAAGTTGAAATATTTCGGGGAAAAGGAATGCCCACATCTGTACTTCCCCAGGTCCGATAAAGGTACTGAGTAGAACGATCCATTTACCGTTATAGGAGAAGAATAGTCAAAGTTATTTCGTAAGCGTTCGTCCAGGAAACGAATGGTTAACATTCTAGGGTTAAATATGCATGTAACGGCGAATTTAAGATTTAAAAGTTTTTGGTACATATTTTAATTTTGTCAGTTTTAAGAAGATTGTCTGCGAAATAATAAAAATATTAATATTAAAATTCTAACTAACAAACTATTACCATAATAGCTTGCGTCCTGGCACAGAGGTAGCTCGTCTTCCTCGTGATCTGGGCGTCCCAAGTTCGAGGTCCGGTCAAGGGCATGGTTGTTTTTCTGTGTGCTATGAGTGAAGTGTGCGAATGTTACCCCCTCGATAATTAATTACTAATATTATTTTAGATCATTTTTTTGTTTCTGCTGATTTGCACTGATAGATAAAGCATGAAAGGAATTAAAATCATTTTATCTATTGCAAAAAGTCAATTTTTTTATTGTTTTCAATATTGAGAAAAATATTCTTGTAAATGCTATGATAATCGGTATATTTTAGAAAGAAGCTAATGCACCCCTCCTTCCGTAGAAAAACTCAACCCGAGAACAGCAACAACAATATAGTCGCCGTCCTGGCTCAGAGGTAGTGCGTCTTCCACATGATTTGAGCGTCGTGAGTTCAAAACCCGGTCAGGGCATGATTGTTTAGTCTGTGAGGTGTGTGAATGTGCTTCCTTCCCTTGTAAAAAAATGGGCTGTGCAAGATAATATAATGTGTGTCGTTATTCATATGAGCTAGAAGTCAGACTTTTGCCCTCATGTACTGAGGAGCCCATACTCTCAGAAGTTACTGCACCCCTCCTTCCGTTGTAAAGTGGACACGTCATCATCATTATCACCATAATATAAAATATTATTTTGATTTATTGTTGTGTCACGGAAATAATTGATTTTTTTAATACATGCATATTCGTGAAGTATATGATATTCACTTATAGCTCAATAAACGCCTCATATGAATAAACGCCCGAATAAACGCCTCATCTATGAGATATATTGTGACGATTTACGTAACTAATGGAATTAAATAAGAATAATTAAAAAGAAGAATTAGACCTTCTTATTGAGCTATAAGTACAGCTTGTGAAATAAAATATTGAATTTTTGATATTAAATGTATAATCAAGTCAATGTAGAATCAATTTATAGCTTAAAAATACTTGAATAAAGGTTAAAATTTCCATATCTCTAGATTTTCTAGAAGATGAAATGAATTGAACCTTATAAAAAATGAGAAAAATATAAGTTTTATCACTTATAAGTGAAACCTTAAAAGTTTACTGAAAAAAGTTTATTCCTTTCATTTCACTGAAAAGCTTTATTACAATAAAAATAAACCACATTGTTTTAACCTAAAGGGAAAACACTATTTCCTCCCATAGTCATCATTAACATTGATACAATTAAAATCAATTTTACGATTTCAAATCAGTTTTCAGTTTTAAAAATCAGTTCCTTGTGAGAATAAGAAATTCTTCGAAGATTGAGGTGCCTCTTTGTAACTTTCGAAAACAAGCAATGTAAAAAAAACAATTTTTTAAAATCAATTCCTACTTTGGATAATAGAAAAAAAATTATTTTAGTTACTTTTTATTAAATAATTACAATTTTTGTACTCTTGTTCCTCTTTTCAATGGAAAGAGGATTACAGAAGTTTCTTAGGGTATGGACCCCTGAGCACCCGATTAACGATCACCTTTGACTCAGTACCTACAGTGGTATAACTCTCAACCTGGAGAACTTTCGACACAGGATGAAAGAGGATACTTTATGACTCAAGTTTAGAGCTGTGGAATGCAGTTGCGGAGAAATCGATACTGCTTACCATTATTTAAAGGGATTCCCAAAAATCCCCAAACATAGAAAACATCTGCAAGTTGAAAATAATGACTTGAGTTCAGTACTGATGGTACCAAGTCATCTTAGGACTCTGAAGGACATGATGTCTAAAAGTGTCAGTTTTTTGCCAATTGCTTGAAAGTTTGTAAGGAGGAAGTGGTCAGATTTTGACCACTTTGGGGTCAATTATCCTGAAGAGAATATCAGTTTGAGAGATTCGGTCAATGTAAGGATGGGCATTGCTACAGCCCACAATCCTCCACATTAAATCCTGCCGATGCTGCTACGTTCAGTGGTGGCGGGGTTGTCGGCTGTACACAAAAAAGTAGTAGCACCAACTACGGCCAAGAGTACGTCTTAGCTACTCATGTGTCACATTCGCTTGCACAACCGCTTTTCACAGGGGGGGGGCAAATTCACTCATCTCTCAAAAAGATGAAGAACACATATACTCGAACCGAGACTCAAAATCAGGAGCCCAGACCACGGGGAAGATGCGCTACCCCTATGCCATCTTTGTAGATATACTAATACGATATATCAATGTGTCAGTAATTATATCACTGTGTCAGTTCATGGCACAAGACAAGTATTTCCATTTTTGGCCACATTTCCATAATACGTCTTTCTGCATAATAGTTTTCTCTCAAAGGAGTTCAGATATTTAGGTCTGTTGATTCTATCGTTTTCTTGATTTGGAATCAACGCATGCGCAATTGTTCTTTCACTCTTGTTATCCCTGGGTATAATTCAGATTGTCTTTGTAATATGATAAGGTGTTTATTTCGTAAAGGGGAAAAAAGCAAAAAAAAAAAAATTGAAAAATCTTTAGAAAATATTTTTTTCATTCGTACTTGGAGCCTTCAGTTAAAAAAAATTAACTACTCTTCCGTAAGATTTTATAATATATAATATTTCTTTATATCAAAATATTAGTCTTAAAAGTGCTACCTATCATAAAATATTTATAATGAATCGTATTGTTTCTAAAAAATATGTAAATTGATTTGGAGCAAAAATATTTGTGTAAAATTCTAACCCTTAGCCCTTTAAATCGGCATAAACCTCCAAGTAGGAGCATTATGTTTATAGCCATTTCCAAGAACCATCATCAAAGTAGATTGCGTTCTGTTTTCCACTTTAAATTCCTGGTTAATATTCTAAGAATTGTACCACATGCTAAATAATTCAGCGAATACTACATTAGCATTCAAATCCATGTACTTGCCAAGACAGAATTATTTGAGTTCTCAAATTGAAATCGCTTTGTTCGTGCAGAACTCTTGCTTGAAGTAATCTTCAAATACTACCGTATTCATTACCATGCTTACGGATGTATCCAAACTTGAAAAATAAAGCAAATAACCACTTTTCTAGTGCAGTGTTTAGTTTAGTTTAGTTTTATATTTAAAAGAAGTATCTCAAAGTAACTTTCGAAGATGTGCTTCTTAATTTGCTCTTTCTTCGTCTAGAAATTCATGTTTTCGTGCAATTCTTGGGAATAAATGAAGTCTTCAACGAGTGTTATGCCATTTTAGCTAAGTTGAAATTTAAAATGAAACGTTATAAAGTCAAAAGAAATATTTTACTGAAAGTTTAAACTTTCCTTGCGCATTTCATATTAAAGAATTATTATTCGTATTCTAATGAACATGATTTTGTTCACTTCTAGTTCATTTAGAATGATTTAATAGCTAATAATTTTATTTACTAATTTCATTTTTAGCATTAATAGTGAATGTTTTTTTTTCTGCTTATATTTTAAGTGCACAAATATTATTTATAAATAAGGGATGGTGAGCCGAGATAGCCTGGTTGTTGTAGGGCGGTGGATTCGCATCCTTCGGACTGCTAGTTCGAACACTTCAGATGAAGACTCTCCGTGTGTATGGTGGCTGGAGCACGTGAAATCTTTCGTGGTCACAAAATTTTCCATGCCGATTGTAATACCACTGGGGGTATTAAGTCGGAGGGGATCTTTCTTTGTTCCAGATCTTAATTACGATCTGAGAATGAATGAATGAATAAAATTCATGAATGAAGTCCGTCTCGTAAAAAGTGTGTGTGACGTGTGTGAGCTAAAAGTCAGACTTCCGCTCTCGGGGGCTTGCTGGTCCACATCGTCAGAAACTATCCTCCAGAGGGGCACAGCAAAATGAAAAGGAGATGCTTCTGGAATGGTGGTTGGAGGAAACACTAATAGGTGAGGGTTAGACTCTTCCCCTTGATGACGAGATGTACTTCCTGCGGAGAAGGTTGTACCGCGGCTGGGGATGGCCATTAGGGCTGAACTACAATTCCCGCAGTTCTTGCTGTTGCGGCGGTCGGGTCATTCGGTTTTATGTTTTAAATCCGTTAAATTAATATGGTTTATATACCTTCGTGGCGGGTTGGAGAATGTACAGATGACTTACCTTCAGAAGCTACTGCACCCCTTCTTTCGTATAAAGCAGAAAACGAGAACAACAACAAATAAGGGGCGATTGTTAAATTCAATGAAATTAAAACTGAATTTTTGGAAGGTTTTTATGCAGTCTTTATGAGAGAGTAATGGTAACAAAACCAGGACTGTTCTACCAAAACTCAGTGTAGAGGTCTGGTGTCTCTTAAGAAACAACTGAGCCTGGCACATCTGAGTATTGATTTAGGAAGTGATCGGCCACATTATACTGAGTAATTCAGAGATAACAAGATGGTAAACTACATTTATTGTATTCCTTACTTGCTTTTAGATATATTACATAATTTTTTTCAATATTAATTTCATTATTAATTCAATAATAATAATATTTTTTCAATAAGAAAATTTCTATTTACATTTAAGTTAGTATACATAAATATTTTTTTCTGTTTTAAGAAGAAAAATAATTTATAACTGTACTAGTCACAATCATATGGATTGCTTTATTTCTATAATACAAAAAAATGCCCTCTGATCTAAATCTTTATTTGTGTAGTTATGAATTTTATGACGGTCTACTTATTCATTTTCATAGGCAACTATTACTTTTCAAATTAAAATACAAATATGCTTCATATTACTGTTTCATTATTATTAATATTTCAGAACTTACATAAACACATTTGCCTGAGAATTTCGTTTAGTGTACGTGCCTTTTTTATTTATTATCACCTCAAAAAGTCACAAAATGAAATTTGGGTTTCGATGAATTCCGAACGTACTTTCATAATCTTTTTTGAAAGGAGAGGCGAATTTCTTTTATATTATCTGAGTATATTTGTTGCAAATCAAATAAATGAAAACGCCGCTCAGGAATTCATACTCAATGCACGTCTCACATCTGTGTTGGATGCATTAATTTTCTTTTGTATTTTGTAATGTCAGAGATAACTCTTCTCTCTTGGAGGTATCTCACGTACACACTCGTTGACGCAATATTTGGTTATTTTTATCCTCTCCATCTCCTTATTTATTTATATTGAAACTTAAGGTCTTTGTGTTGGAAGTTGCATATTTTAAGTGTTATAGATTTATTTGCTAATGTAAAAGAACCATGGTTGACAAATATCGATATTATTTAAGGAATGCTAGAATTCTCTTAGTCGCTTAAAACGGCCCAACATTTATCCTAAATATCATTATTTATAACTTACACCAGTGAATGTAGAATTATGTTGTGTTGTTGTTGTTGTGTCAAATGGCACTTGTCATGGACAAGCCCACCGCTGAACCCAGCAGCAGATTTAAGCCGGGTGAAGCGTCTCTTGTATTTGAGTAGCGCCAACTAGGGCCAAGAGTACGACTTTGCTACACACTCAACACATTCGCTTGCACAACCCCTTTTTACAGGTGGGCACAGTCCCACATCTCGCAGATAGCACACAGAATAACAACCATGCCCGAACCGGGACTCGAACCCGGGACTTCCAGAACACGAGGAAGACGCGCTACCTCTGTGCCAGCAAGCCGGCATGTAGAATTATACATATGTATATGATAAAACCCGAATAAAAATATTTTTCTTACGTTCATATAAAACAGTAACTTTTTAGATTCTCGTATATGAAGTATAGAAAATGTATTGCAATTATTGAAAAATTCAAACTCGATATTTTAGCGAATTTTTATATTTTAAACCACACTAAACCTGGAGCACAATTTTTTCTCTCTACATGTGTCTTTGAACAAGATAATACATTAAGACTTTCGACTAGACAACTGAAATTTGGTATATGAACTTCAAATAAAATTCATGTATTTTTATCAAATTTTGAGCAATCTAAATTCAGAAAAATGTGTTTTTCCTTTTGTTTGAGTAAAAGAAAACTCGATAAAAACAAAACGTAAATAACTGGATAGATAAAATTTTGTTTGAATCTATAATGTACACTCGTAGCAAATTCAGAACATAATCTGCCAAAATTGATCATATATCGAATTTTATTTCCGCAATGCGATATTAAATTCTGAATTTTCTTTAACACAATGACTCAAATAATGAAATTCAGTATGTGTTGGGAATAAAATTCAAATTCCACCTCGAAATTTGGTTTCAGTTGAGGAAAAATATCACATGTTCGTACGATAATTTCAGTAAAATTGCCATAAACTTTAATTTCTTAATTTGTTCGCCCAAGTGCTTAAATCATTCTCAGTTTTTCATCATTCTTAAATCATTCTTATCAGGGAAGATAAGAATTTTGATAAAAATATGCAAGAAAAAGGTGGAGAAACTACTATAGCTATTTAAATTACAATTTATTATTAAAGCAAGATATATTTCAAAATATAATGAAATAGTGAGTGAGTAACAGGACATGCAAATAGACCTTAGAAACTAAAGAGAACTGTACATACAAAATATGAATGAAATCCAATAATAAATTTCCAGAAATAATATACTATTATTTTTATATCTTCTAATTTATCCCAACAAGTTACAGCTAGACAGTCGAAAGCATCAGTTTATCATTCCGCTTGACCTTTTAAAAGGACTTTTCTGTTTTCTATCAATAAGTTCTGGTGATGGCTCTGATGTATAAAAATGTAACTTAATATTTGATTTTTCATGAAAATAATTGGTAATATCGATATTTCCCGTTTTCTCTTCTCTATGGCAATAGATTTGTTTTTATTTCAACCTCATAGAAAGAAAGAACCATATTTGAGTTTCCCAATGTTTGAATCCCCCAAAAGTATCTTTCCATATTGCTTAATAAAGACTCAAGTACGATCGATGCTTTAGAAATACGGCTGTGCTGTGTTTTAATATTTGATTAGGAATAAAGAATTTTTTTCATTTTAAACTTAGTAGTAAAATTACAATAATTTAAATTAATAGTAGCCTAATTTTGCTCATCATTTGTATATTTGGTTGAGCTATAGTATAGCTTTTGAGTATGAAGCACAGGAAAAGGGTCGTGGTTATTATGAGCTTTTTGCACCGATGATATTTCGAATCATTATTTATAATTAGATAGAAAAATATGCCTTTAGCCATAGAATTTCTTTTTTTAATTGGACTGCCAGCTGAAAAGGTTTCTGGCTTTTCACCAATGGAAACGTGAATGTAATTCGGTACTGAGGTGCCTTGGATATTATCCAAGGCACCTCAGTACCGAATATTGTCTACTGGTTGTGTTATTTGTGTCTAAAAATTTTGTAGGGACGGGATAGCTGCGTTGGCAGAGCGTTGGAATCGTACTCCTTAGGTTACGAGTTCGAAACTGACCGGCCAAAAGTTTCCCCGAGTGTGTAGCGGCTGGCGCTCGTTAAATCTGTTCGTGGTCGCAAAGTCCTCCATGTCGAGAGTAATACCACTGGGGGTACTGGGTCAGAGGGGATCGTTCACTGTTCCAGGTCTAAATTAAGATCTCAGACGAAAGAAGTCCGAATCCCTAAAAAGGGATGTGACGTGTGTGTAGCCAATTCGTACTCTTGGCCCTAGATGGCGCTCCTTGTAAAACAAGAGACGTATATTTCCAGCTTAAAATCTGCTGATGTATCAGCGGAGGCTTGTCCTTGCCAAGTACCATAAGTAACAACAGCAGAAATTTTGTGAATTGTCTACACTTAGACTTTATTTTGCGGTTGATTACTGTATTTTCTAGTGGAAAAAAAATTAGATATTCCTAATTGATTTTTAGCTAGTTGTTTTTTCTGTTGTCTATACTTTCAGAATTGATTTCTTTAATATAGAACGTCCCTAAATTTGCAAATTTCTGTGAGTTAATATTACTGAAAGCTTGATTATGAATATCTTGTTGTGAAGAAAATCCTGAAAATGCAAACGCAGTGATATTCACAATTCGTACATAAACAATTAATAACTATCATGAATTCGAACAATGTGATTGTTATTGATCAAACGAAAACCGACCAAGGACACTAAACATACCAATTAATGTCAACACATTTTGATCATTTAATGCTGAAGTTTTTAAATATTGAAACTAAAAATGATTGTATCAATTAGAATTTTTGTATTTCCTATAACTACTGATTTTATGTATTGATATTAGTTGCAATTAATTCGAAAACTTTAATATACTTTTTAAAATAAGTTTTTTGCCTACTACTTTATGAGGTAAAAAACAAGCTATTACTTGTAAACGGATTCTAAAACTCTGCGTTTTTTCACATCCCTTTGAATGGGTTTAATTGTCAAAAGAGTGGGGTGGGAGAGGAAAGATAAAATGAAAAAAAAATATATTTAACAATAAAGTAAAGTCTGATTACTCGCAGACTATTAAAATCGAAGGATAAAGTCTGAAACGAGGTAAAATTCAAGGTCAAAGAACGATGAAAAATTCCGGTAATGTGCCTTCAGCGTCTCATTCCTTAGTGAGATAAAATCGTGAAAATGAGGTTGTTTCAGGATACTGAAAAGAACAACAATTGAAAATATTCGAGAAGTTAAACAGCTACCCCAAGATTTCAGGGAATATTATATCGATCATTTCATGATTTTGTGAAATCAATCCATTGATGGTTCTAAGATTGTTTGAACTCAGTCTATATAAGAGTCGTATAGAAAGGGATGTGAATCAATAAGACTCCCAAATGAATCAGTTTATCGAACGCTCATATGTCACATCATTCTATCAATAACTGAAAACAACGTTAAAATCAAGAACTAAATTCAAATAAGTTTACTTTTATTAAAATTATATAGAATATTTTCTTTTTTTAACCATACCTCATGAAAACTGATTTTTTAAACTTTAGTTATGACATTTTCATATTTAGTATGTAATTTTAAATTCCGTCTATATCAGAAACAGCAATATCCCAAAGGCCCTTCAAAGAAAGCAAAGAACCCATTATCAACAAGCATTCTACTCATTTCTCCAAGTCGCCAAATTATGGCGGAAAACACTATACCACATAACTATAAAGGATTAATTGTTACTCAAAATGCACATGAATATGTTTTTGTTACCTCGAGTGGTGTCTTTTATCGTGAATTTTTGAGATATGCATTCAGGAGAAATTTTCTTTTTTGACATCTAAAAATTTTGAGGCCATTAAAATAATAGCCTTCACTGATGTGCGGCAGTGCGTTAAAAATAATGATGCTAATTACTTCTAAGACAGCATTTAAAATTGAGAGGATAATTTTTCTGACCTCGGTGTCTCTTCCTGCTTGAAGCGGGGATCAAATTTGTCTCCGTTATTTTTTTTCTTCTGAGCAATTTTTACTAAAAAATGGTTATTATAACTTTTAAATTTTACTTCCTTTTAAACTTCTGATGAGAAATTTTTTTTCTACCTTTTAATATAACAGCTCACTTTAAGATAATTTATAAAATATTCTTACGTAATTTTTTTGTAATGGAGAAATTCTAATGTTGTAGAGGGTGATCTTATTTTTGGCATTTGCCTTTTGCAGTTATTATATTTTAAACACTTAGAAGTTCGTTCCAAAGTTTCAATTTAACCTTTAGTAACTTCATTCTAAAATGTTCTCTTATTTCCTGATTTCATTCCACTTTTTTTACCTATTTAATAAATCAAACGAAGTGTTATTAAGATACTGCACTATCAAGTGAAGTGATAGAGATTCATGTGTTAACCAATTCTGCTGGATCTCTGCGTTTGTCTTGTAAAGGTCAACACTAGGTCAACACGTGTGAGAATTTCAGTAGAAATCTACACGTATCAGATTTATGAGAATATCATGGTATATAAGACAAGTTAAAATGATATCGTTCTTTTTTTATGCCATTTATGTCTTGTGTGTTTGTATATCCGCTTTGCTTGTACATAATGCGTGTCTCTCGAGATGAAATAAAATGAAAATAAATATTCCACCTCTTTTCCTGCCTGATTTCGGCAACGAATCATTTCAGTTTCAAATCAAAATTAACATGGATTATATTATAATATACAAACTTCTGACTGACAAGACAAATATTGTGAGTAAAGTAGAATAGCTGTCATTGCAGGACATAGAAGAAGTTGGTTAGCATTCCTCTCAGCACGCCATGCTACTAGTATATCAATGCCCAAGCATGAAACCCTCGCTTACGTTTTTACCCATTATCTAATTATCCTTAAGAATCATCAGAGCTATTTCAAAATAACATTCCCAAATTCAGTATGATTTTTTTAATCTATTAAAGTTAATTAATAAAAAAAAGTGCAGAAAAGGTGGTACTTACGTATTATACTGTACTCTCCAACGATCGCCAATGGTTTAGTAGCTCATTGGCGACAGATTTAAATTTGGCGATAAAGATCAACAGATTAAACCATTACCGGATGGCTATATTTGGTGGTTTGGCAACTCATTGGTGACTTCAAATTTGGCGATAAAGTTGGATGATGTAATACGTAAGTACTGAAAATGCGTAGTTTTAAATTAAATTCGTTACAGTACATGCATATGCCCGCGAAATTTATTTGAATTTTGAATCTTTTTTCAACAGAATTGTTAAAAATATTAAAAGTAACCGATTATTATGATGATAAATTAGAAAATATCTGAATGAAATACATTATTTCATAAAGGAATTTGGAACTTACAAATAATTTTGGTACATACATTCTTTAAAAAAATAGTTTTCAATAGAAATATTGAATTTTAGTCCATTTACGTATCATATGAGGCATACATTTGAAGCCTACATTTTTTTTTATCTTGTGTCCTCCAACTTCAGCTATATTATATTAAATTGTATTATTAGAGTATTGAATTTATATGTCGGATTCTTTTTATATATTTCGTACATTATAATGATTTTCCTCTTTTTATTTTAGGTAAGTGTCAAGCCAAAAATGAAAATTACTTCTGATTCTTTTTGTATCTACTGTCTGGAAAGCTGTAAGTTTGTGCATCTTCAAAAGTCATAGTTTATTCATTTTTGTTTTATTTGTATTGAATAAATACTTTTAGGAATAAGCAACACTTATGATACAAATAACTGTTTCTGACTAAAAGTTTAATAATTTAAGCTAAAAATATTTAATTCAATTTAAATTTCAAAGGCAGATATAGCATACAATTCACATTATTCCCACTGATCGACTGCCAAAAAATAATCTCTAATCTTTACAGAGAAATGAGGAAATGAATTATTTATATTGTTTAAGATAAGAAACGGCTTTCTGATAAAAATGTAAAGGCTGAAATCTTATACGATTTGCGAAATCCTATTAGCTATATCCTATGTAATTCGAGTGGTATATTGAAAATAAATTCCGTTACATAACTAAAAATAAACTTATCAGAAAGAATGATTTGTTTTTATAATAAAATATACTGCTTTGGTTTTTTTGCAATACATTTGAAAATATTGTAAAACATTTATCATATTGGAGTACCATCCTTTGTTTCACGTTATCGTGAAAACATGCCATCTGAAGTGATGAAGAAGTGGATGAAAAATCTGAAGAAAATGCATTGACTGTATCCTAAAGGCGAATATGCATTTCTCCGTAATATTTTCTTTATTTTTTTACTCGAATCATTATTTATCAGAGCCTGCCTTTGTTCATGTAACGTTATAATGTTCATCATCATGAATATTTTTATTTTCTTCATTGAGATTTTGCAGTCAATTCCTTAACATGAATTTTCTTATAGTGTTTTATTTTAAAATTCATATATTTAGCTGCATAATTTTATGATTTAGTGTTAACATTAATAAAGAGAATGGACGTGTTACGCACAAAGCGGGATTCATCAATTCATTAGCAATTAAATATGCCATAGACGCAATAGCGATTTAAAAAATGTCTATTGTTTGTCAGTAAGTCATCAAGGAGAATGTACTACCTACCTTAAAATCACGAATGAGGAACATATTTTCTAAGTATTCCTCATTGCAATGTATACTAAAACATTAACATTTAAAGAGGAAAAATATGTACCTGTACCCTGAAGTAAATACTCCTGAAACGTTTACTCCTAATTGAGTTATGGTACTTAAAATGTCCTTATCCTAATGCAATCAATAAACCTTTATTGAAAAAATTTAATTGCAGGATGTTTTTTGCTAGATGTTTCTTGTGGTAGTGAATGAAAAGATCAAAAGTGATTTTCGCTTGTATTATTCAAAGCAACATCATTCTGTATATTTTAAAAGCAGATTTTTTAAATATATATATATTTTAAATATTAGAACTGTCTATAAACTATTTTCATCATTATATTTACTGCTACAAAAACATATATATTATTTAGATTATTGAATTAATTTTAGCTTTATTCTGTATAACTGTTTAGAAATTAAATATTAGTATATACTGTACTATATATTAATATATGATTTTGTATATAATTCAAATATATATAATCAAATATTAGTATATACTTACCAACCGATTTATTATGCAGTTTCATTCTCAATGTTTTTTTTGTATAACATTGTTAAATTTAATGTTTTAAAAATCTCTTATAAAATAATGAGGATTGTTGATTTTTATTTTCTACAAATCTTTACTTCAATGACTATTACTAATATCATGTTCGTGTTACAGCAAAATCCTTCACATTTGATCAATTTCTAATTAATCAAAAAATTATTTATTAAATCATGCATATGGTTTTCAACGAAATTTCTGAAAAATTTCGATATTTCTCCAATAACTTATGTTTACTATTTCTTTAACATAAATTTGGTGCGATCGTAGTTTAACCCCCTGCTTGGCGCGCTTTTCAAAAATCGCCAACCACGATCTAGTGTGGGTATAATAGGAATCTAGGGTTGGTATAATAGGAAAACCATAAAGTTGCCATCTTTGGCGAATTATCGCCAACTTGGCAAAGAAGGGGGTTAAACTACTAATCACCCATAAATTTCAAAGATATCTATTAGAAATCCAAATAGCTGTCAAAAATGAGGTTTTTTTTTTCCTAAAGGAAAGTTAGCAATAAAATCTCTGAGTCTTTTAGTTTTTAGATAGTGGGTAATAAATTTTGAATGTTAATTCAAACAGATTACTATTTAGTCATAAAATAGATATCTATTAGTCAGCATCGTATGTTATGATAGCATAGAAAAATACATTTTATATTTCTTACTCTTATTTTCATGTATTTTATATTTATGGAAAATGAATTTGATTATTTTTATATTATGAATTTTGTATAATTAGATTTGAATATTTATGAATCCCTGCGTAAATATTGTAAATATATGTAAATAGTGTGATTTTATAAAGTTACTTGTAATGGAATTACGCGTCAGGGAGAAAAGATCGTTCAGTGGGGATTTATGACAAAAGACCACCATATTTGACTAATTTGACTGTGTAGGTGTGTTAGAGAAATAAGCAGAGCATTTTTTCTGAACGCTAAAATGTATAGTATAAGCTAAAAAATGAAGATTTGTTCTTTGAGAATGTTGGAGAAAGTTCCACACTTGTCCGGAACGAGCACGTGGTTTCTATGTTAGCCCCACACACTTTAGTGAGACACTATTTAAGATTCGACTTAAGGAAGAGAATCAGATCAGTTCGGAGGACGAGCTACGTTAGTTGCCTTAGCTTGAGAGAGTGTATTTTTTAATGTGCGTTCTACAGCTTTGCTGTTACACGAAATTAGAGCATGAAATAGTTGATTCGCTGTGTGTCTGTAGCTTGTGTTGCGTATATTTAGTACACGCTTTCCTAGACAATAACGCCTGCCTCTCTTCACGTCGTTCTTCTGAGAATTTTCGTAACAATATTTTACTATTTTGTATCTATACTGATTATTCAGGCGATCGGGTTCTTTTTGCTTAGTCGCAAAGAAAACGATTTCATTGTAAACGATTCATTGTAACTTATTAAATGAATATTAACAATTAGAGGGAGTTATTTATTCTTTCCAATGTTTGTTTAAATATTATACAAATAATAAATTTTCTATCCAAACTTCTCTACGTCATGCGGTTGAAGGAATAAACGTTATTGGTTCATTTCTGTTAATCTGTGATAGAAATAATTTCATCAATATAGCTTCTGATTTTAAAAATAAAAATGTGCTAGATAATATGTCAAACAAATTTCGCGAAATTAATAAAAAATAAAGAAATTAATGTGTTGAAATTCATTGGACACTCTAAAATCATTGATGACCTGGGCGTTATAGTGTGGATCGAATTAACAATTGATATACAACACATATATCTAATTACGATGTTTAATACATTCGCGTTCATGGAATAACATCCATATATGTTTTATTCATCATGCAAGTGATTTTCAAGTAATTTCTGAATTAACATTTAACAATTAATAACAAAAGAATTGATTAGTGGATAATTAAATAACGATGAAGAAGTAAAAATTTTAAGTAATCTTAAGTAAAATATCTCAAGCGTTCTTTATGTTCAAATTTCGATAATTTTACATTACAAATGCGAAATAGAATTAGATGTATAACTTCAAAATGGTTAAATAAATTAAAAGTGAAAGTAAAAATCACTAATATCTAAATTCTATTTTTGGAAATATGGATCAATATGTAAGCACAAAAATTTCTTAGTTCATTTATCTAGAGTAGAGGAAAATGTATTATTAGATAATCAAGTGCAAATAAATAAATAAAAATACCTAAATAACTTAAGCAAGTACGATTATAAGAGATATTTGTATATGAATTGGTATACCAATAAATATATCAAATGGAATATATTTAAACTTAAATTCGTTTGCTAAGAGAGTAATATTTTTAACAACTTTAAGAAATAAATGATGTGTTAGTACATGCGAAGAACTAAATTTTTAAATAATTCTACGAATTTTCCTTAAGCCTCAATATCTACAAAGTATCAAATTCTATTTTTTACATGGATATGCCAAGTAGGGTACTTAGTTATGATTCTAAATAAAGCTAAAATATGGAAACAAAGGAACCTTTAGAAGTCTTCCAAAACTCAACAAATTATTGAAACACTTGGCAAAATTCATAACTAAATATTCTAATATTGCATGATGATAGTAAATTTCTTACTTAAAATTAATAGAAATGGCTATATTTAAAAACAGTTTTATCAATAGAAATTTCAAAAGTTTTTAGATTAAGTAATATTATTTTCTTTAACATAGATAAATATGAATCTGTAAAACGGCTTTACATTTAAAGAAATTTACTAAAAAATTAGATTAAATTTATTTAAAAGTTCATTTGTTTTGAAAAAAACATGTTGTAGCTTAGAAAAACGATGTAAAACTTAGAAAGAATATGCTAGACATGTTTAAAAGATATTAATATATTCTTTAAGAAATTCGGCGATAGTATTTTATTTTGTGCCGATAGATTAAAAAAAATCAATCTATACCATAAAAAAAAACATAAAAACTAATCTAGAAAAACATTTTGAAAATTCGAAACGATATTTATAAGTATTATCAAAGTTGCAAAACAATTCTTGTATTCTCAACATTCCAACTTGTTCATCTGTATCTTCTTTTTAAAAGCTTCAAACTAGAAGACGAAAGTGATTTGAATATTTCACGAATGCAAATCTAAAACGATTGCTGAACATAAACTTCCTTTTTCGTATAAATATCCCAAGAAGGCATAAACCTATTCGATAAAAATTGTAAGGCATTTGTCATTTCGTTTCTGGTAATCACATGGGAAAACTTATGCATCTTGGATTGACAAATACAGAACTGTTGACTTAAAAGGCATTCTTACGTTGCACGAGTTCCTCTTTCAATTTAAATCTGTGCCTACGCTCAATCTGCTTCACGTTTAAAGCTTTCGTGAACATAATATTGTGCTTTTTATTCTGGAAACGATTTAATAGGTATATTGTCAAAAGGCTTTGTTAAATTTATAGAAAGAAATCGTATGTATTGGGTCGTTCGAAAAGTAATTTCGTTTTTTCTCGACAAAGGATTTAATTATATTTTTTTATTCCAACTTCACACTTAAGACGTATAATCATTGTATGTTTTGAGAGGTGATATAGCAATACTTGTTTGTGAAAACGTTCAATTGATTTTGCGCAGTAGTTTTTGGTAGATGCCCTTTTAAATAGGGAAAGCAATAAGCAGCAATTTCGTCATATTTCACTTTTTTCCTGTAGGAAAGGTAAAAATGCTGTTCAAGCCAGAAAGAAATCAACCGATGTGTATGGAGAAGATGCGTTGACAATACGACAGTGTCAGAACTGGTTTACAAAATTTCGATCCGGAAATTTTGATGTCGAAGATGCACCACGTTCCGGTTGGCCGGTTGAAGCTGATAAAGACACGATAAAGGTAATAGTTGATGCAAACCGGCGAACAACAACACGTGAGATCGGTGAGAGTTTAAATTTATTGAATTCAACTGTTTATGACCACCTGAAAGGCCTGGGTTTAACCTCGAAGCTCGATATTTGAGTTCTCCATGTCCTCACGGAGAGAAATTTGTGTTGCCGCATTGAAGTCTGTGATTCGCTCCTCAAATGTCACAAAAATGATCCACTCCACCATATTATCCAGATCTGGTTCCTTCAGATTATTATTTGTTCCGGTCAATGCAAAATTTTTTGGACGGTAAAACCTTAGTCTCAAATGAAGACGTCAAAAATCACCTTGGATTAGTTTTTTGCCAGCAAATACCAAAAATTTTATGAGCGTGGAATCATGCCTCTACCAGAAAGATGGCAAAAGGTTTTGGATCAGAATGGGCGATATATAATTTAATAAAATAATTATTCATTATACGAGGATCGTCTTTCATTTCCACCAAAAAAACGAAATGACTTTTCGAACAACCCAATATATCTGCAAAAATTTAAATACAATTCTTTGGATTGCAAAAAAGCATCTTAAAACTGTAGAGGAGTTAAAATTTGGGGGGGGGGATAGTGAAATGTACATTATATAAACCTGTGGCTGCTTTATCAATAAGGTTTTATGGATTTAAACAAAATATTTTTTAAAGCAGAATAAGTTTCTCTGTTTCGTTTGCCTTTGAAATATGAAAAATTTATTATAATGTGTCTTTGGAATTTAAACGTTGAGAACTGAGACGTTTAAATTTTTTATTTTATAAATTGAGTGTGTCACTTAACATTTTTTTTAACCCTTTGCACTCCGAAAAATAATTAGATGCAAAATTATCCACCTAATACGAAGATTTGTTTATTGCTATGAAAAATAAACATACATAATTCTTTTAAGCCGAATTTTTTTTGAAAAATTAATCTACATCTGTTAACCATTATGTCGGCGTTTTTAACAATTAAATTTGAGAAATAAATAAATAAAACGTCAAAATGATGCGCAATATTGAATGTCGAGTCTGAGGCACCATCGGAGTGCAAAGGGTTAAAGATGTTAAAATGTTTATTAATTTTTTTAATTGCTTAAAATTCTGAATCTTTTTAATTTCCAAATATAATTATTGTATATTTTGTAATCATTGCAATCATTATATATATTACGATTCTCTTTAATTAAATAAATCAGTGTATAATATGATAAGAGTAAGTTTAAACGAAATGAAAATTTAAACTATATTTTTGTTATTATTTATCATAAAGAAAATATGTATTGAAGATATATTATTTAAATATATATTTTGTAGGGCAGGATAAATGTTCGAGAAATATACTATTTTAAATACAAAATTTTTAAGCAGAGTAAATTGTTTTCACATACATTTTTTGTGATTCAATTATTTTCTTGAACGGGGATTTTATTTTAATATATCATTTAAATTATGGAAATTGAGAAAAAAAATTCTCATTTTCTTTATTAGATAGTATACTAAAATATAATTTTTAAAGACACTGAAAACTAAAATTACAGAGACATTTAAAATTATAATTCTTGCTGATTTTCGTAAGTACCTAATATCTGTTAGAAATATACATATCGTGATTGAAATTAAAAAAGATTCTTCTTTTTTCATCATAGTAATGAATTCTAAGAATATATGACTACGTTCGGAATGAATTTTTTCAAAAATATTCTCTACAGTAATGTTTTTTTAATATTTTCAAAAAATATCAGAAAAAAAATACGAAATCAAAATATAGTAGATAGATTGCAATTTAGAAAAAAAAATGAAAAAAAGAGTCTTTTTTGGCTAAAAAGATATGTAAACCAAAACCCATCTAGTTTAGAAGTTTATCAAATGATTTTTTTTTAAAAAAATTCAAATAGCCTTAAGAAATATATCATACATTTTCTGAAAGAAAAAATAAGCCGTATTTTCAACCATTCTTTAAATATAAGAGTTCAAGTGTTAGATAACATAAAATTTCTGATTTATTTTGCCTTTTGTAGCACTAAAGCATCTATAAAATATTTCTAAATGAATAGGTTACTTATTCTCTCGTTGTAGGGTTACAAAACATATTAAAAAATTATTATATAAGATTTGGATAAAAATAATGAATTAAATTTTAATTTATGAGGGGCTTTTTTAAAAAAAAATATTCCTTTAAGGATTAGAATTTGGGAACTAATATCTAAATATATAAAATAGCATTATGTCGTATGTAAATGTTTGCTCAGTCAGTAACTGCCAAAAATACACGTTGGAGCTACATTCAGATGGTTTTATCAAGAAACTTCTTCATATATAAAGAATATTGTTACAAGTGAGCAAACGGGCACAGAAGGTGAAAACGTTGACGGCGCTTCACAGGGAGCACTGCGCCAACCGAGTTGACTTGGCGAGGGGAATATTCTGGTTGCCCCGAGACAATTCTGGCTTCGTCGCGTTTCTTCTCGTGACGCGGTCCGGCTATATAAGGGAAAGGTTGCCGTAAAAGGGGTCGGTGAGTGAATTCGTTGAGAGTTGCTCTCTCAAGGAAGATTTGCTGGAGTAGCGGATTTTCGCTTGTTGTTAGTGAGCTGTGTTTGCGTTTGCTGTTAACGCTGTGTTATTGAGCTCGCTGTGATTAACTGTTGCTGTGCTATACTATAGCTGTTTTGAAAACTGTGTTTATTGTGCGAAGACTTGCATTTACGTTATAAGTGACTGATTATTACTGGATTGTGTTTTCTGAAGTTTTAATTTTTTCAAGTCATCCTGTATATACCTGTCAGTAGCTGTAAATAAATTTGTTTGTGCTGTTCTCAAATAAAGTCCATTCAATCCGAACTCGCTACGGTAAAAAAACGTAACAATATTAAATAAAAAATTCACATTTTCTTTAAAAAACTGACTTTTCAACGCTCTTATCTACCTTAAATTATAACTTATATTTCGCTATAAATGCAAGAAAATATATTTTGACTCTGTGCTTGTTTCATTATTGCATTTATCTTAGATCAATATCAAACTTTAATTAGCTGAAATTTAGAGAGACATCTAAGTAATTTCTTAACAAACTTCCAATATAATTTCCTTTTATAGCTTACTTTGAATGAACATTTACCATTCATAGTTAGCATTAACTCGAAGAATTTTGTCTAGTCAAGGATAAACCCTGAAATATATCCCATGCCTGTCTTCAACTAGAAATGGATATTTTAGAAGGTTTCCAAAGGGGTATGGAGATCCATCTCTCAATGGAGTCTTCAATTACAAAATGGGACTCGTTTTATAAATGGAGAGTGAAACTATCGGTTGGCATTGTTGAATGAGAGAACAGGGTCTTTGTTTCAACGCGTCGTTGAAGATATCGAATGTTATCAATTGATGGCTTCGGCAAGATGTTTCGTAATGCATACAATATATATTACTCGCCAGCTGCTTCATCGTGCAGCTGGTTTGCTCGGAATATTGGTCGAGCTTAATTTCAACTAAATCTCTGATGCATGATTTGATGTCATGATTTCTTCTAATGGGTGCTCAAAAATTAAAACAAGATTTTAATTTGTCACCATCCGTGCATTAAAGATTTTGGTAACCCTTTTAAAAACCATTTGATATTTTAAATGGTTCATAATTTAGGGTTAGTAAAAATGGAGCGTTAGATGATAAAACAACATACTGCATACAATTGTTCGCATGCATCATACATGTTGCACCAAATATGATGATTCGCACTCGTTTTTATGCTGAAATTTGAATAGATATTACTAAATCTGGGAGCCTTACTCGTCATCTGATTGTTGTTCATATTTACGAAATATCAAATGTTGGTTACATGATTTGATGTCATAATTTCTTCTAAAGGGTGCTCCAAAATTAGCATAAGATTTTAATTTGTCACCATTCGTGCATTAAAGTGTTGGCAACTCTTTAAAAAACCATTTGATAGTTTAAGTGGTTGATAATTTAGGGTTAGTGAAAATGGAGCGTTACATGATAGGAACAACATGCTACATACACTTGTTCGCATACATCATACATGCTGCACCAAGTATGATGAATCACACTAGTTGTTGTGCTGAAATTTGAATAGATGGTAATAAATCTGGAAGTCTTATTCCTCATCTGATTGCGGTTCATATTTACAAAATATCAAATGTTGGTTTAATTGGAATGGGAATGTAGCTAAATCAAATTGAGCTTAAATAAGTTAAATTAAAAATAACGAAGGATAAAATTTTAATATAGTATGCCAGCATATAAATAAACCATGTGAAAAAGCAATCCAATTTTTTAAAACTTTCATATATAATATTTAAAATAATGGAAATTAATAATATTACAATCAATTGTTGTTGTATTTGTCTTCAATCGTATATAAATTTCTTAATTATTTTTTTTACTCTAACATTTCGAAAGCAAATATGTGTATTAAAAAGTAATGAAATCAAAACGCAATCCCAGGAGCCATTCTTCCAGCATTAATTAATAAAACAACTATGCATATAATATTTCTTTGTTTTTCCTTTTCCTAATTCTGAATTCACAATACAAACAAACAAATTTCATAGAAATAACTCAACGAAAAATTTAAAATCCGAATATTAATAGGACAGCTGCTTCTCTCCGGCTCAAATCGGGATAATAGAATCAAAAATGGATTTTGCTGAGAGGTTCTAGAGATAGCTGCTTTCTAACAGAACGAACACGGAATGCAATAGTTGAAATAACAATGCACTTAAGACTAACAAGAAACATTTCTTTCTGAATGATTCTTCCGTAAAATTTATGGAATGATTTCTCGAAGAAATTGCACAATTCCTTTTTGAAACAATTTTCATCTTATTGTGTATTCAAAACCGACTTCCAACCGAATTATGTCAACCGTTATTAGGCTTAATAAGGTTTTATAAAATGAAAGGACTTTGATTTCTTAAGAAAGACTGGGATTCCAATTTAATAATCCAATTGAAAATACTCTACTAAATTTATTTTGAAGGAGTCAATTGTCGTAGTGCATAAAGTTGGATTTCCTCAAACGGTAAAGTTAGTTTGACAATTTAATTATTGTGAAATTGTTTCTAGTGTTGAACTGTAAACAATAGATTTAAAGATTTTATTGTAATTATAAAGATTGAGAGGGAGTTATTGCTTAAAAATTCCATTATTATAATTTTAGTTGTTTGCCGAAATCTTTTCAAAATATGACAGGTAATTTTTATTGCAAAAATGTATAAAACAACCTAAATGAGTAATGATGAAAATAGTTGTAATTTGAATTGTAAATAAATGTATGAAAATTTAAAATAAAATTTGATAAATGGACCTTTGAAGTTTACTACAGACTAAATATTTACTAGTTATTTTAATTGTAAAAAAGAATTTGGAGTCAAGTTGGCATAAATTATATAGGAAAAATGTTTATACGATAATTAAACGTGCTTGAATTTTTACAATTAATGTATAATTAGAACTTGTGAGAATAAACAGCACAGTAATAAATAAAAAAAAATTTAAGATGGCATTTCTCTGGTTATTCCTTAGTTTTCGATCGTTCAAAGACAATTCATAAGTTCACATATTATAATTTATGGAATATGACCTTATGCAAATTTTTACATATCCTTAAATAATATTATATATTCTTAAAACTATATTGCATATTCTAAAAACAATATTACATATTCTTAAAACAATATTACATATCCTTAAAAAATACTGCATATTTTTAAAATAATGCTGCGTATTCTCAAAATAATACTGCATATTTTTTTAACCCTTTATCAGTTAGAGGCGATATTTTCACCACCATGATTTTTATAATTTTTTTTTTACCAAAATTCCGTTCAACATCCATATTTTTTAATTCAGGCAACATTTATGATTGTAAATTGACAGTTTGACATTAAAAAGTTTGACAGTTGACATTAATACTTTTTCGTGGGAATTCAGAGAACGTAAAAAAGTGAACTTTTTTCTTCCACAGCCCACTCCTTATGACCGTTAAAGGGTTAAAAAATGCTTCGTATTCTTAAAACAATGCTTCATATTTTTAAAACAATACTGCTCTTAATACTATTCTATTCTTTTAAAAAATGCTGCATGCTCTTAAATACTATTCTTTAAAAAATGCTGTATATTCTTAAAACAATGATGCATATTCTTAAAACTATGTTGCCTATTATTAAAACTATATTGCCTATTCTTAAAACTATGTTGCCTATTATTAAAACTATGTTGCCTATTATTAAAACTATGTTGCCTATTATTAAAACTATGCTGCATATTATTGAAACTATGCTGCATATTCCTAAAACACTGCTGCTTATTCTTAAAACACTGCTGCTTATTCTTAAAACTATGCTACATATTCCTAAAACAATACTGCATATTCTTAAAACAATAATGAATATTCTTCAATAAAGGTGTTTTTCAATTCCCTGCACATAAACGTACAGACCGAAACTTTCAAAGCTATTAACGCCATTAGTGCTCAAATTTTTATTGCCAAAGCTCCATGAATGATAGTTAAGTTCTCTGTAGCATAATAAGGGAAAGGGAAATGTATTTTGGACGTTTTTATGATCACGTGAAACAAAATCATGATAGTCAATTAAAATTGTAATTAGAATAACAGTGCATTTTTTTAATTACCACGTTTACAAGTTTCTGAAAGTATGAACCTACAGAAAGTTAACCTCAAGACGAATTTGGTGCCAAATTTCAACATATCAGCACTCTAGATGTTAAATATGTGTGCCATAAATTATTAATCTTACTTTCTTCTTTTTGCAGTTATTGTGTTAATTTATATTTTGACAATCGAGTACACGTACTTCCTCTGAATGGCTTTCGTTCAAAAAGAGAAATCTTTCAATTTGTTTTAAAGACCATGTATAAAAATTCATCCACGTCTCCGGGTTATGTCCCAAGACAGAAAGACAGAGTGAGAGACAAATATTTTTTAATGTTTCTTTCGGATTCGGGTCCATGCATCCGAAAAACATGAAAATTTGTAAAAATCTCAGTAAGAATTTTTTTGTTGGTGATTGATATGCTTTGTATGGAAAAAATATATCTGAGTGCAGATTATAGATTTTCACTAATAGACTTATTGCATAAACTTTATTTTTGTATGCAGGAAAATATTAATCTAAACTGGTAACTTCCAAATTTTAGTCATCCAATTTTTCTATGTTTGATTTTTGAAGTCATAGAGAAATGGCAAATATTATCATACTCTTTAACATTTGAAAATGTATGATTCCATCATTCCCATGGCAACTATATTTATTAAAACAACTAAATATAAATTATTAGGGTTATAATATTCAAAAAACCCAAGCTCTACATTGTTAATTTAAGAAAACAAAACCAGGGACACTTTATTAATAACCAATTTAACATAAAAAGAAAATTAAATATCAGTACTTAATAGAACTATTTAAATTTATTTTTATCTCAAACTTTTTAATTTAAGAAAATTATTAAACAAAATTCTTAAAAATCACTCTTAGAAATATATATAATAATGTGTGTATTTGTTCCCTTTACTTTTATTAGAAGTAGGCAGAAATTGTTGATAAAATGAGTTACATATACAAAATATTGTGTTTCAAAAAATAAGATACACATAAAAGCTTAGAAATGTGCAAAATATTCCCTTTGAGTCTTTCGTATATGAAACTAAAGGCAAAGAAAATTAAATTAATAATAATATTTTCCTCTTTTTCTACAAAGGAAACGAAATAGATTTTAATTCGGACAGTAAATTGGAATTGAATGCTTCTATTGCTAATATAGAAGAGATACTTCAGAGAGCTGTTAATAAAGAAAATGCATTTATCGTAATAAATTCAAAACTTATTCATTTATTACGATCTATGCAAAAAATCACATTTTTAGTCAGCAAATCTTATATTGACAATAGAACATTCAAATATCAAAATTTGGAATTCTGAAAATCGTTATCCGTATTTAAATATTATTATACTAAAAAAAAAGCAAATACTTTAATTCATATTTTTTTCCAGAATAGTTTGGGGTTTTTAGTTATCCTTTATTACTATTAGAGTGTGCAGAGAACCAAACATACCTTAATCCTTTTTTCTAATGTGGATACATGGGGTCATCGAATGATCATTTGTTTAAGCGATTATGTCTTCTTTTATCTGACCAGAAAGCTTTGTATGAGAATGCATTAAGAGTTTCTCCATTGCCTGACAGAAACGACATTTGGTATTTATTCCTATTTATTCTATTGCTTTTTATGGCCATTATTGCGCAGGGCCATTTTTGTCGTTCTGAGGACATTATCATGGGAATGAGAAAAAATAATGAGTATCAATTCATTCTTTTTCCATACAGTGCTCCCAGATCTGAAAGGTTCTAACATTCTGATCTTTGCATAAGCTCATAAAACCATTTATTTAGGATTTATATAACTTTATTGACTCTTTACTGTATTAATTAATAAAGCGTTGAAATATTGCTCCACAGTGGAATATAGCTTTAAATAATTATATAAGGTATATTAAAAGAAAAATAATGAAAGTTTTATATTTTGGTTTTTTTACGGATCTAAATATGAGTTCGTATATGGTATAGAAAACCGTTGAAAGCGGGAAAATTATCTGTCGAGAAAGATGAATATATCGACTCCCTGATAATATTTTTTTTTTATCAAAAAGTACTATGTTTTACCCTGTTATCGGTTTTTTGAAAATGAATCACTCGCAATTCTGCTTTTTCACCCACTTGCACAAAAGTGAGGTTATTTCAAAATGCCATAAAATCATTGAACTTTTTTTTTGCGTTTGATTATTGCTAAATATATATTTGATGGATTAAAATAGCTTTGAATTTTTTGATAATAATTAATTTGGATATAAAATTGAATCAAAACTGTAATACCATATATTGGTCCATATGCGATAAAGAATTAAAATATAAGATTCAGATTTCAGTGTAACAATTGCTACCAAGTCGTTCTCAAAGAACAGAAATAGCCGACATTTACTTCATATACAAAAATTTAACTTCTATTTTAAAACAATTTCTTAATGTACAGTTCGAGTACTTTCAATCCAATTAACGCTCTAAAGAGAGGTTTTTAACGCACGCATTTAATCTTTCTCTTTTATATATCTTTCCAGACATGGCATGGAATTTTCTGGAAGATTCTCTGAATCTCGAATTCTGATATAGATATGATCTTTATTTTTGTGTCATTAAAAAAAACTATAAAACTGTCTGCCTTACAATGAGATTAACTTCACGGGGAGCATTACTAAATGTTAATAAGAATAATTAACAAGCTAATTCAGACATTGAGAATAATGTCCTAATTTTTGTAACGATGTAGATGAGTACCATGTCAAGTGTGAAATATACTTTTTTGGAATTATGTCTGTATGAGCACCCGATAAATTAAAAAAAATGTTATTGGTAAATTGAGATTTTAACTATAGTTTGGTTTCTAATTGCAGTTCAACGTTAGGATGAAAATCGTTGAAGATAAATCCACTTTTTTCTCTGTCTATGAGCATGTTACCACAATAATATTAGTTATCGTGTTCTAATCCGACATAAATTTTTATACGATTAGAATATATATATATATATATATATATATATATATATATATATATATATATATATATATAAACAAAGATAAAAGTAATCTTATAAGTCTAAACGGAATTATTATAAAAGATACTTTACGAATTGTAATTTTTAATTATTAAATTAAAAAGATACACAAATGTATTTAGGGAGCTCGTATGCTGTTATTACTAAAAACGCAGTGAAAAATAGATTAATCAAAGCTGAAGTTTTGATTCGTCATTCATTTTTCTCATTTTTTTTACTTCTATTTTGATATATATTTCATCAGTTTAGTTTTCATCCATACGATGAATAAATCATGAGCATATAAAAATTCACAAATTTAATGAAGATAAAAAGAACTATTTTACAATTTTATAATCAAAATTATAGATCTGCCTAAAACATTGGCTGCAATTACTTTAATGAAAGAAGTTTTAATTTAGATCTTTTCATTAAAACGAAGACGCTATTGAATCACAACACACTGGAAGCAGATGGATAAGGACTCATTTTTGAGATAGAATTTTTGTAAGGTCTTCTGTATTTCTACTTTTACAGGATAAATTTATTTTATAAGGAATATACAAAACTAGCCACTATGTTGTCTATACAATCTGGAATGCTAAGAAGAGAGTACTCATACTGATGTTTGAATATCATCTGAAATTTTCAGAGTTGTTTGGTTTGGTTTGATGGAGTTCATTGTTGTAAAAGCCATTTACGTTTTATCTGTTTCAAACATATGGTGAGATTTAATCTTATTTTATAAGTTTTGAAAGTTAGTCTCTAGTTTTTGTCATTTTCTTAAACCTAACAACCTGTAAAATATAGAAAAATTGATAGCATAGTGAAACAAAATACAGAAGTTTTTTAAGAAACAGATCAAGAAATAAAAGCCAATAATTTTTAAGAGCACAAAATGATGAGGATGGGGAACTTTATGCAGAATGTCAATTTGATCTCAAACTTTAAGATAAACAATAAAATAAAAGTATCGTATCTGATTTTCTTGTATTAGTGAAATTAAAAGTGTTTCCCTGATTAAGCTTGGATTGAATTATCTTCAAGTTGTTTAGAAATTAAAAGCTAAAAATGTGATTAAATAATTGTATTCTAACTGATCTTGCAAAAATCACTCTTTTTTCCGATAACACTGCACAAATTTTCTTTTTATGTATAGTTTAGTTTATTCAAAAATTTGAGAGAAGATTTAATTTGTGGAATTTAGATATATATGGTAATTAGTAAAGTTAAAAGAATTTTAATGGGGAATTATTTCTTACATTGTGATATATGAAAATTTTTTCACCGTCTATTGAATGATCTATTTGAAAGGTTAAAAGAGTTTTAAATTTAATTTATTTCTTACATTGTGCTATATGAAAATTCTTTCAGCATCTATTGAATGATTTATTTGAAATTTTATAAGAGTTTTTAATTTGAATTATTTCTTACATTATGCTATATGAAAATTCTTTCAGCATCTATTGAATGATCTATTAGAAA